>CABHPH010159267.1:0-20997 GCA_902168325.1 Peromyscus nudipes | reverse complement strand
CCCACTCTTTCCTTTTCTCTTTGGTTAAGATAAGGTCTCACTATGTGGCAAGGCTAAGTCAGAACTCTCTCTGAAGCCCAAATTGGCCTTGAACTCATGGTTTGATTGATGCTTCTGTCTCAGTCCCCAGAGTACTTACAAGTGTGTGCCACCATGCCCGGCTATAAATTTTACCTTTTGAAAATGTACTTAGACATTCTCTTCCAGAGCCCCCCAGAAGGACTGAGCTCCAACTGGCTCCCTGACCCTTCCCATTTCACCTCCCTATCCTTCATCCTTGCTTCCTGAGGTTACTTCTAATTTCAAAGTGGACTCACTTCCGGGCCAGCTTCAGGAAGAAACAGGACAGCCAGCAAGTACACATCCATCATTCCTGAACTGACCCATCACCTCCTTGCTATTTCCTCCTGAGACACCTACAGTGTTTGTGAAAATAGTGTGGAGTGATGGGAGATATGCAATTCCATTGCCCCAGGGGTCAAGGGAAAGAGACACAGGAGCAGGAGATGGGGTAGTGGCAGGCAGAATGCATGATGCAATCCTCTCT
Source organism: Peromyscus nudipes (assembly GCA_902168325.1). Taxonomy (NCBI): domain Eukaryota; kingdom Metazoa; phylum Chordata; class Mammalia; order Rodentia; family Cricetidae; genus Peromyscus; species Peromyscus nudipes. The sequence goes on along the minus strand of CABHPH010159267.1, from coordinate 20,450 downwards.
TTGTGATACCTCAGATAGTTCATGAGTTATTAAGTTCAAGACACTCTTAGATGTGTCTGCATAGATACATGTCTGAGTGGTGACACCCCTGAGCAAGTCTCCAGGCCCCCTGGAATTTTGCCAGGTTTCCTGATTTGTTCTGTGAGTTATTTTAGCAATTTTTGTATTGCCGGTATCTGGACTTCCTGACCTTGGGTATCTCTCCCTTGTACTATATTACCAAGTGCTTCAAATCTGCTGATGTTTATGTGAAATAGGTAAGTGCAGTTTTCTGAGAGATTTCAACTGCTCCAGAAATAAATGGGCTCTGTGATCACAATGAAAATGATTTAGAATCAAGGACAAAGAAAAGAAAGAAGAGGAGGAGCGGGGAGAAAGGGGGGAGGAAGGAAGAAGGGAAGAAAGAAAGTAAGGGAAGGGGGAGGGAGGAAGGAAGGGAGGAATGGAGGGAGGGAGGGAGAGAGGAAGGAAGGGAAGGAGGAAAGGAAGGGAAAGAAGAGAGACTTTGCTTTGAGTCAATTTCTGGCTATTAAAGGAGAGAATACTTGTCTCATGATGATGCAGGGACAGAACCAAAATCCTAGAAACACAGGGACAAAAAAAAAAAAAAAGATGAAATCATTTTCTTTGAGAATCTAAAAGTAGGAAGAATGAGATGTCTAACAGTGAGTTTCTGGACAGTGGAAGGATGCCTTCTAATGGGTTAGTGGACTATAATTCTCCTTTCCCAACAGACGCTAGAAGAGGGACCATTGTATGCCTTATTTCTCTCTTCATAAGTTAACAGAGTGTGTGCAGGCGGTAATCTAATGCTTGGCATCAATTTGACAACATACAGTACTTAAAAAGAGAGAAATGTCTTTTTAGCATGCAAACTGGGTCACTGCTAAGGGACCTGTAACAAAGTTCTAAAGACTCTGGAGTTTCCTCAAAACTGTGCATGGCATTCAGTAGACAGAGACAAGCAGAGAGTATCAGCTAATTGTGTGACATCTGGGTAGCACAGCCAAGTTGCTGTAGGATATTTACAATCTTCTATGCTAAGGCAGGCAGCAGACCCATCCTAGTTATCTAAGCGGTTAATTTTATTCAACATAGAAATAGCACAATCTTGTTTGCTGCTTTAGCATTGGAATGACATCTGTCATAAGCCCATTTAATCATCCACATCCAGGTTGTACTGTTGATGAGTGCTGTGGTTTAGATATGAACTCTCCTGTATAGGCTCATGTGTTTGAACACATGGTCTCTTGCTGGTGGTACCTCTTTTGGAGCTTTAGGAAGCTCAAGGAGGTGGAACCTTGCTTAAGGAAGTGTATCACTGAGACATGCTTGGGGCTTTATACCTTGACTATGCTTCCTGTCCATTTTCTGTTCCCTGATCCACTTATGTGAGTAAGCAACCTCATATTCCTGCTGCTGCAACTGTGAGTCACTCTGGCCACCATGTTGTCCCTTCTGTGATGAACTGTATGTTCAAACTATAAGTCAAAACATCCCTTAAGTTGCTTCTGGTGTGTGTGTAGTGTGACTTCATGTGTATGTTATGTGTGCCTATTTGCACGTCTAAGGAGGCCAGAGGAAAATGTTGGGTACCCTATTCATGTTCCAATTTAATCCCTTGAGAGAAGGTCTCTCATTTAATCTAAAGATCTCCATCTTTTTGGCCAACAAGCCATAGGGACCCCCATGTCTCCAGTGCCCCCCTCCCTGTGCCTCAGCCCTGGGGTTACAAGTAGCTATGCCAAGCTTTTACTTGGGTGTTAGGGATCTGTACTCATGCTTGTACTGAAAGTGATCTTATGCACTTAGCTATTCTTTATCCTTAACTTGCTTCTTGTCAAGTAGTTGATCATGGCAATGAGAAAAATAACTAATACAACAAGCCTTTACCAACAACAAGAATTACCAATTCTCCACCAAACTACCATTTCAGGGATGAAGGAAACCAACCTTTGGTCAAAGGCTGACTAGAGACCCCAAACCCAACCTAACCCAACCCAACCATCCAAAGTCTTTTTGTTAGCATGGTCTCCAGAGAGCAAAAGGAGCAACCCTCAAATCCACACAGGGACACTTTGACCTAAAAATGTAATTTTCTCAATGTCTATTCCCAGTTTAAAAGTCCAGTCCTCTTATTTTCAGAAAGTTAAGCTGGGCTGGAGAACTGGAGGAGTGTCCTGCAGGCTAATATGAGTGGTAGCAGGAAGAAAGTGATGTTTTTCTTCTTTCAATTTTGTTTGTTTCTGTCCATCCATGTTGAATAACCAGAAGAAACTTGAAAAGCTGCCATGGCAAGATTGGATCTCATACCTTATGATAACATTGGCAGTTCAGCTGTCCAGAGAGCTTCCTGTTTCTAGTGGTCCTATTTCAAAATTAAGTGGTCAGAAAATACACGCAGAGGCTCCCACTCACCTGAACCAATGAAAAGTGTGTAACGGGGAAGTCTGAGAAGCTTAAGGCCGCAGACTGTAGCTGAGAATGTCACAGGAAGGAATACTCTGTTAACTTTTCATTGACTTCTGAACACACACGGCTTCAGACTGCTGACCACGGACCTTGAGTACCCTAGCCTGCTTTGCAGTCATTTCAATACAGACTCTGGACTACCTTGCAGGGAAGAAGTGCTTGAAATACAGCCAGTTCCATTGCCAAATAAAGAGTCATTGTTCTTAGTAGGATAAAAACACTCTCACGTCATGCCAAGCCTTTCTCTCTCCCAAATAAATTCTGCTCTTTTCGCCCCGGATTTCTGACCACATTGAATTTCATGTCACCTCGACTGCAAGACCGCTTAAGTATCACTTCCTTGAGAAACCTTCTCCAACCTTCTTGATTAAGATAAATATCCTCACTATGTAAGATTACGTTCTCCCACGGCACTGAGCACTTTTTTTTTTGGTAGCACTTAGCACAGTCATGATTTTGGTGTCTGGGTGATTTATTTAATGTGTGTCTAGTCCATCTCTCCAAGCTGCTCCTACAAAGCTGGGGTTTTGGCTATTTGGTCATACCACTAAATCCGGAGCCCCCAACACAGTGCCTACCATATGGCAGCTACTCAGGGGATTCTGAAAATGAATGGCTTCAGCAGATTGCCCATAGACCAATGCACTTTGGTGTGGCCTCGGTGACCTGGAGAAGCTGCTTTTCTTCCTTGCTTCCTTACTGTGGACTCTTGGGATTTATTCACTGCTTCGCTCAAATGTTCTCCAGCTTCCTGGCCTCCTCATCATTATGGAAGTGGTAATTTCAGGCAGGCCTGTGAGATGGCTCCGTGGGTAAAGGTGCTTGTAGCATTAGTCTGGAAACCCAAGTTCAATCCCCAGAACCTGGGGAAAGGTGAAAGGAGAAAATGGCTATGGAAAGCTGTCCTCTGACCTCCCTATGTGTGCTGTGACATACACATGTTGCATGTACCGGCACACATATGCACATGCACACTTACTATATATATATATACACATAGATATACATACATACACACACATATGCATACATTGTTATTTCTCCTTTGCTCAAAGAAATGTTGGTACTGGCAAGTAATGATTGGCCAGGGCAAAAATTATTCAGATACCGAATTTAATTCAGCCTTGCAAATGCAAGCTCTTCTTTCACCTTGCCTGCCTAGCCCTCTGGTTAAGACTTTAGTAATGGCCCGAGGAGAACATTTCGTGTTAGCTTTTCATCACCGTGAGAAAATGCTGGAGATCAACAGCTTATAAGGCAGAAAGTTTTATTTAGCTTATTAATTCAGAGGTTTCAGTGCATGGTTGCCAGTTCTTGCTGCAACGGGCTTGTAGGAAGGCAGATTGTTATCACAGGGAACAGGCAGCAGGTGGTAAAAACTTTTGACAATCAAGAAACAGAAAATGGAAGGAAAAGGTCAGAGTCCAACACAGCATGTGAGCAATGCAGCCCTTACACTGCCTAGGTCCTACCGCCTACATCTTCTATCACCAATTCCACCATCAGCTGGGACCAAGCCTTTAGCTCACAAGCTTATGGGGGGATCCAAACGATATCCTCCTTTCAGTGACCCTAGTTCTAAGGCTTTTCTACTTCTTTATCTGCTGCCAACTTGTCTTGGGGTTACTGCCGTCCTTGAGTCAGGAACAGAAATTACTATAAAGGGAACCACTCACTAACCCCTGTGACTCTGAGGGCCCTCAGCAGACATTGAAATTAGATGGTGTTGCTTCTCTCTAATGAATTAACATGTCAATAGGCACCATATGCAAGAAGTTAGAGAAGGAAAAGCTTAGATCCATGCAATCTCCTTGGCATGTGCACAGAACACATATCAACAGTTGCCAGCTAGAGCATGGGTCCTGGAGATGGCGGAAACGCACCTGATAAGTTGGCAGGTTCTACATGGGGGAAGATCTACCTTCCTGTGGGCTTCTGAATGAAAGCTGGCTGTTACCATAAACTGTGAAAGGAAAACAGACCTACCAGGCCTTTCCTGCTTCAAGAGCAGCTCTGGCGGATCTGGACTGTGATGGAGAACAGCTGTGAATCCTTATTAGAAGTCGAAACTTCCAGCCCGCACCCCTTTGGGTGCTCTTATGCATCCAGATGGAGTTTTCCCTGCTTCTTCCTGCTTTGCTTGCCAAGTAGGGTTATGTTCTTAGGTCGTGATGGGGTTCCTCCCTACCCATGAACATGGTGACCAACCAATCCAAGAGAAAAGGGAACTAGATGGAGAGAACCGGGGCACCACTGATTAGCAATCTCTTTTTCATAACTGGCCAAGTAGTGTCAGAATTTAGCTGACTGTCATTGAAATCATTCTCCTCCCACCTTTAATTTCCTGGAGTTCACATTTTTGCTAAAGCATCTGATTTATTTCATTTTAATAGGTAATAAGTTACATGACTCTCTGAAAAGGTGGAGGAAAAAAATCTCAGTTTTATTTCCATCCAAAGTAGATTGTGCTCCCTGCAAACAGTCAGCTGGGGTCTTAGGTATTGGTAAATTCCACCTTGGTCTTTGCCAAGTTCTCCCCATCGAGTAGGACTGGCGTCTTTGGGGCATTCTATTAAGGTCTGGTTCCTAATCAACCACTCACCTGATGTATTTAATAAGACTTTTGGGACATGATGACAGATGGAGAAAACCTGTCCCCATTCATTAGTATATATCATATATATTCATATATCAAATACAGCTATATCTGAATGAATCCTTCTACTGCTGCAGAATGATGCCCCAAATTTATGATTATTTTTATAGTCATCAGTTGCCATTTATCTGCAAAGTCAGTCCCTCCCTCTACATCATAGGAATAGTTGGTAACTTTGTTCATTTCTTTCTGAAAGAAATGAAACATGGTTAATCTTCTCCCATGAAATTATTAACAGTCAAACTTGATCTGGTTTACTTGTCTCCTGAAAAGGTGACCAATGTCATTTTTTTTCTAGATTTCTCCTTGCGTATTCTTATAAACCCACAGGTTTCCATAGGCCTGGTGTCAGTACAGGCAGTGATTTTTTTGTTTTTGTTGCTCAAGTTGTGAACCCTCTGGCTGAGTTGGCGGCCTGATCTGATCCCGCTGGTCCGAGTGTTTCTTTGCTCAACTTTGTATTCCTGCACTCCAGAACCCACACACGAAGAATCTTGAGTCCCTTTGGGATTAATGGTATTAAAAAGTGAATTCTGTGCACGAAAGCTGTGGATACTCCCAAGGTCATCTTTCTGGGCCATTTCGTACCAGCTAACAACCTCTTTTTAAATAACTAATATTGATATTTCCAAGTCATTTCAAGAAATGTATTATCTTTACTTCTTTGTTTTTTTTTTAATAGGGGTTTTTTTAAAAAAAAAAACTTCTTTGTAACAATTTCTTGTTTGTTATGAATAGAGAGAAATATAAAAACCATTCTAAAATAGCTGTATTAGGATCGCTACTAAAATCTATTTGGAGTTTTATGTATAGAGTACGTCTTCCTACAAGTATACTCTCTAGCTTATTTTTCTCTACTTTCTAAGGGCAGTATGTTTTGTGAAATATGTCCAAGGATGAAGAGTCACCAGAAAGGGTTATTTTCAAAGATATATTTGTTTGTAATTGTGTGTGTGTGTGTGTGTGTGTGTGTGTGTGTGTGTGTACATCTGAATCTATACATAGTCTTGCTAGCCACTTCCTTACACAGACAGTATATAATTACATAATTGTTCTGCCCCTTATACTTTTAAAATATTATATCCTGAGATTTTCTTATCCTCCCTTTTAGTATACATAACAATCTGTTTTCATTTCATTATTCTTCATTCATTTTTATGACTGCATGTTAGTACATTCTGAAGAATGTATGAGACTTAACCACATGCCCTGCTGCTGTCCCTTGGGTGTTCAACCTTTGGCTATTAAAAAAGGTGTCACAACAAATCACTTGCTCTATATATCATTTTGTACTCGTACAGGATTATCTGTAGGCAAGACTCTTAGCCATGAGATTTCTGATGCAAGGGAAAGCCATCAGTAATTTTGATAAACATTACTAAATCTTTTCTATGAGGTTATTCAGGTTGTATCCACTTCAACTTCCAACTGCAGTGTACAAGAGTGTCTATTTCTCAAAAGTATCTTCAACACAACATGCTATTTGAAAGCGCTCCACTCCAAAACGCGTGAATAAAAATGCTGCCTCAGCATCTCACACTCTTCCTTTTGTTCGGGGTCACCTCTAGCTCTCCTTTTCTCTGGGACTTTGTGACCAATGCCCATATACAATTACCATCATTTTTACTTTTCACTGAAGTTCCTAGATGCCTTCTGTGTATTAGGGGGAACCGTCATCTGTGATACGAACTGCAAATTAATTCGACTTCATTTCTGGTGCGCCATCACCACAGTCACTGTGATGGTTAACAGTGTCAACTTGCCAGGATCTAGACTCGCCTGGGAGACAAGGCTCTGAGCATGTCTGGGAGGGAGTTTATAGACTGAGTTAGTTTAAGTGGGACAGCATTCCCTAAATGTGAAGAGCAACCTCCCATGGGCTAAGGTCCTGGCCTGACAAACGAAAACATCAGCTGAGCACCAGCATTGACCGCTGGTGTTTTCTGACTCCAGATGTGAAAGAGCTGCTTCCATGCCTTCCTTGCGTGACAGATTATACCCTCACACTGTGAGCCCAACAGATCCTTCTTTCCTTAGAATTACTTTTATTAGGTGCTTTGTTTTGTTTTGTTTGGAGACAGGGTTTTTCTGTGTAGCCCTAGCTGTCCTGGAACTCTCTTTGTAGACTGGGCTGGCCTCGAACCCAGAGATCCACCTGCCTCTGCCTCCTGAGTGATGGGATTAAAGGTGTGCATCACCACGGCCCAGTTTAACCATATTTCGTTGTTGTTGTTCTTTTTGTCTTTTTCAGAGCTGAGGACTGAACCTAGGCCTTTGCACCTGCTAGGCAAGCATTCTACTGCTGAGCTAAATTCCAACCCCCTTTTATCAGGTACTTTTGTAATAGTAATGAGAAAAATGCAATCTATGGTGTTTATCTTTATGATAAATATTTTTAAAATGTTAAATTTACAATATGTTCTTTTTGTTGTTTCAGACGATCTTGGATTTTTAATTGCTGAGACAGTCACATCAGTATATCTGACTACAACTTCAAGGTGTATTAATAAATTTTTTATTGTTTTATGTGTAATTTTTGCATGACTTTTGTCATCATTACTATTCCGTGTCTTTCATGACAAAATGACTGCATACCTAAGAAGAGTAAAGAGTCACAGGAGAAAATCGTCATGTACAAAGGAGAATTCAGTCACCTGAGGGAGACGGAGAGGATGTTGACAGAAGCATGGCAAAATAGGAAGACAATTTGAGACTTGTGACAACTGAAGATGCTAAATGCAGTGCAAATCTTTGCCCTTAATTTCTGCAACCTCATCTCCTCAAGCTTCTCCCATACTTTTCTCTCTCAGACTCACATTCTGTCTAGCCTTTCTCCATGAATAAACTCAACCAATCTGGAACCTCTTCAAATATTGCCTGTAGTCTTACACTGAAGTGGGATTACAGTGCATAAGGTTCTTGGCTTCTCTTTAGAGATGTAGACGTAATCAGAAGTTTCTGCTCAATGGCCCATCAAACTTCTTGGATACCTCACCTTTCTCTTTTCTTTCTTTTTTTTTTTTTTCGAGACAGGGTTTCTCTGTGTAGCTTTGGAGCCTGTCCTGGAACTCACTCTGTAGCCCAGGCTGGCCTCGAACTCACAGAGATCCGCCTGCCTCTGCCTCCCGAGTGCTGGGATTAAAGGCGTGCGCCACCACCACCTGGCAGGATACCTCACCTTGCATATGTGAGTAAACGGAATTTTGACTGACTCACTAGATCTCTGTGTCTTATATATTTTCTCACTCGGGTTGATAGTGCCCACCATCAGAACCAGTGCGTTAGTCAAGTCTCACCTCGGAGATCACCTGGTATCATCTGAACCTGCGCATTTCTCTCCATGGTTAATGGTAAACATTCTTCCCTCTCAAACAGCCAATCACAACCTCATTCATTTTCTTTCTCCTTGCAACATCTATTATGCCGTGGTCTTTCTAAAGGCACTTTAATGGCTTCCCTTGACCTACAGAATGAAGACAAGAGTCTTTGTCAAGTACCTGAATAGCCATAAATGTGTATTGATTGAGAAGTAATTTCATGACAATCTCTTCCTAATTATTTTATATGACTGTCACATGTTACCTAATCCAATTCCCATAACAACCCCTTGGTGTGTGTGGGCATTACTATTACTCACAGTTTACTTAAGGAAATAAGAAACTCTCTCTGGAAGCAGAGACCATCACGGGATGGGGGAGAATTGAAATGTAGGCTGATTATAGACTATTCCCTCTCTTTTTGAGCCTGTAGCTGACTGCTCGGGCTTCAGGTTCTGCCGTCTTTCCCCTCTTTCTAGAAGCTCCATCTTCATAGAACTGTTCTCTGAGCCTGTGTGCTATTTCCTGCTTCTATACCTTCCAAGGTATGTACACGTTTCTCTGAGCATCCCTGCCAGCCAGAGATGCTCACATTGTCTGAGAAGCATCCTTTCAATACTTACTGAGATGGCCTTATGTTCCAAAAGGTCTTCAGAATGTCCTTCTCATTCTTGTCTCCTCATATAGTATCCCTCTGTGTTGTCATAGGACACTCACTAGAAGACCTCACAGCAATTAGGGAGGTATGGATTTTTTCTAATAAACTCTAATTGTTGAGGACAAGAATGATGTCTTAATAAATGAGCAAGGGCATCATAAATCGTGGCCATGCTCTTAGAGCATGGGCTCATTACAATATGAGTCTCTCTCTATTTCTCTACCTATCTCTTTATCATCTATCTATCTATCTATCTATCTATCTATCTATCTATCTATCTATCTATCCATCATCTCTTCACTCGACCTGAAGTTCTATTAGTAAAATTTTTAGTAGAAAATTACAATGCTGAGTCCAACCACAACCTCCAGGTTGTATCTTCTCTGGGACCCTGCTGTGTCCAGCTTTGACCTTACCACACAGCATTGTCATCAGCAAAGATATGCTCCAGAACCACACCATCAAGTTTCACAAAATAAAGAAAGAGAAGGTTTATTATGGCCCCCCAAATGACCAAATAAACCAAATAGAAGCTTTAGGTAAGTTTCTAATTCTGTGTTAGGCCACCATCATAGCTATCCTATAGTACACGTAGCCCAGGTCAGTAACTAGACATATTTGAGAGAAAATTTTATGTTTTTTCCATTTAAAAAGCCTTTGTGAAGGGCAAGAGAAAAGTCCAACTATTCAAGCCTGAGAGAAATTTCCTCTCATAGCAGAGTCCCATTTAAGTATTACATTAGTTTATTTGCCTTATAAGAGCACTTTTGGACATACTGTTCTGCCCTTTAACCTGATAAATCAACCAATTCTCCTTTAACTTTGCCCCTTTCTATTGATTATCTCAGTCTTCCCCCATCCGAAGCTTACTATACAAATCTAACAGAATAAATCCGAAACTTTTTTTTCCCAAAAAAGAAAGAAAGAAAATGCTTTAAACTTGTCTACACAATGTTCCAGTGAGGTCAGCCTTCATGAAACCAACCCCTGTCATTTTAGCAGTGGGCAGACCTAGTGCAGACAATAAATGGCTTTGCCCAAGGCCACAAGGCAGGTTGGTACTGGAGCTGAGCTGGATGAGAAGGGAGGAACCCTGGCCCCTTGCCCTGCAACCAGACACCAGTGCACATTAACCTAAGAGTCCTTTTTCGTTGGTTTGGTGTTGCATAGAAGATAAGGGCTATGTAAGGGAAAATTTTCTTCTCTCTCTGCAGCACGATAACATTCTTGCAAGTTAAGCTCCAAAATATCCAGAGATGCACGTGCTCGCTCTCCTTTGTTATGATTGGTGTTCGGTTCCTGTTGTGGAAGTGCCTGTCAGTGAGATCCCTGTAAGACCAACAGCTTGTACTTGGTCCACTAAAAACTTGTCTCTGAACTCAAGCCTTCCAGTGGCCATCGGGGATATGTGAACTCAGAAAGCCTTTCAAGGGCGGATGGTTAGGTCCCATGGTTTCAATCTCTGTAAGAGCCACTGTCCTTGGCCGTTCTTTGGGCCCCGTGTTCCACCCAGCAGCTGTTTGCACCTTCTGTCTCGGATCTGAGGAGGTGCCAGCGGCTCCTCTCTGTAGTTGCTCTGGGAACAGGGGCCCTGCTGTGGAGGAAAGTGTTCTCAGGAAACATTTCTCTGCAGCAGGAGAAATTTCCATAAAGTTCTTAAATATAATAAAATGTAATTAAAGTGCCTCGTTGACTTAGGTCTCTTTGAAGTTTCATGCTTGCATAATAAATGGAGTCATAAACCGGGACACGAATTGGAGGTTTTATTCCTTTTTACAGATTGATTCTCATTAATTATCTACTTGACCTCTCCTGTTACAGAGAAGTAAGTGCCTGGCACACCATAATTTGCACGGATAAAAGGCAGTAAAAGATGGACTCACCACTGAAAATGGAATCTCACACGCTGAATGTCACTTTGTAGCCAGGGAAAATTAGAGCGTGTGTTTAGAAATCACATTCTCACAGCCTCCTATGAGCTCACGGACATGAGTCTATTCTGCATTGTTCTGTCTTTTGTGTTGCTGAGCATTTTAACTTTTATGTCAAGTGCTTGGTTCTCTGGTGAAATAAGCTACCTTTCAAAATAAAGGTGATTTTTCTATTGTTGCAATTTGATTTTTTTAATATTTGCTTTGTTTTGTTTTGCTTATAGTGCACAGAGCCAAATAACCTCTATCTAGCCACCAAGGATGGGATGAGTTGGTTGCTTTGACTTGGAGTGAAGAAATAGGATTTTAAGGCTTCCTTTTAACTTAGCACGAAGTTTCACAAAGCCTAGAAATAAGCACATAGACAAAGAAGGCTTTGCACTGAGATCAGAAGGAACGAACTGCTTCTGCCAGGAAGGCTGATTACTTCTGACTCACACCCATTGACAGCTCTTTGGGTGAGCCCTCACTGAGTGGTAATGCTGAAATCGATTTGCTTTGTGTGTGGGGACGTTCATTTGTGTGTGTCTGCATGCCCATATGTGTTCAGGCATCTGCAAGCGGTTTAAGTGTTCCTTCTTCCTGGGCTGTGGGCACTGGGGTGATTTCAGGACAGGAGAACCTCTGTACAATGAAAGCGTTAGTGAACACTACTGAAAAAACTACATTCAAGCATGGGATGAAGAGGCAGTCAATTAAAGAGCTTGAATTGTTGAAATGAGTTAAGATAATATTTTTAAAAGAAGGTGGAAGAGACTGAAGGCCGTCAGGGTTTGTTTTGTTTTGTTTTTTTGTTTTTCTGCTCTGTGTGTGTGTGTGTGTGTAGATATTTCATGGTCTTAGGAAAGTGGCTGGTTCTAAACAGGAACACTAATGAGAAGAGGCTCGAGGAGACGAGAGGAGATGAGCCATGTTGAGGCCGCAATGTCAACCAGAGGGGATTTGACCAAGACAATGTTTTATTTGGTCCCTAAGAAAAAATCCTACTATGCCAGATCTTAGGGATTAGACATCTTGTCAGCAGATGGCACACACATCTTGAAGGATGGTCAACAATGTCCAGTCCAAGAGAGAAGGCAGTTCCTGCAGGAAGGCCAAAGTGCACCAAACAATTTGATGTATTTTCTTTCGAGGGTATTTAGAAAGTCATATTAATTATAATTTCTTGAGTTGTGAATAACAGAAACTAACACTGAAAAAAATCAACCAAAAGGTGAAAATTAGAATGATACAAGGGTAACACATTAAACTCAAAGGTAAGTTACGGCAAGTCTCTGAAGGGAGCCGGCACCATGGTATAGAGGAAACAGTCTCTCTCCAATTCTCTCCTCCATTTCCTACCTGCATTGCCCTCTCTCCATTCCCCTTTGTCTCTTCCATTCTCTCCCCCACCCCTGCTTCCCTGCTCTCTAGTCCACTCCTGTTCTCCTCTCTTCCCCTGGATTCTTAAGCAGGCATACAGCTAGACTCCAAAGGTGGCTGGAACCACATGGATCCTGGAAGTGTCTGCTCTACAATTCTTTCCTCTCCCTTCCCCTCCCTCTCCTTTTCTTCCCCCTCTTCTCTTCTTCCTCTGGTCCCTTCTTCTCTCTTCCCTTCCCCACTCCTCTCTTCTCCTCTTCCTTCCTTCTCTTTTCCTCTCCCCTCCTCCCCTCTCCCAGATTTCTCTTTTTCTTAATGTCAACAATTTTCTTCCTCATCACAAAACCTAGTCACCAAATCTTACCTCTTGGTCTAGGAAGCAAGATGAAAGAAGTTGGATTCTAGATCCTCATGACCTATTTTTGGATTGGCTCCCAATGAATTAGGTGCTCACCGTGGATCCATCAAAAATGGTGGCTAAGCCTGGTATAGGGGATGAGGTGAGGATGAAATAATGTCATCATGTGTGGTGAACGAACTGCACTCCCTGTGACAATGTGGACAATGGCATTACACAAGCAACAGCAATTCCTAGAAATCAGGGCAGAGTGAATTGAGTTAGTCAGAGGACAACCAAGCATTTGTTGCAATAAGGTAAGTAATGTAAATAAAAAGATTTATGATAGATAGACAGAACAAAGAGAACTCACAGTCACTTACAGATAAACCATACGGGGAAAATTCTGGTTGAGGCCTGATGAGCTCGGGCAGGCGTGTATCAAGGCAGCCATGCCTATTAATAGCATCGCTGCTTCCACTGGGGACTTTGGGTTCGTGCTATCCATCTTCATGTGGCTGTCACCAACAACATGAAGTGAGATGTCCAACGATATAGCACAATGTGAGAGATGGTTTTGATACTTTCATAGATTAGGCCATAAAAACATGACTTGTTCATCTTAAGCGGTGAAATGGTCACAGATATCCGTGGGCAACAAATAAAAATGATGTCCTCTTCCACCCATTTTTAATAGTTGTAGATTAATTAATTTTCAGTGCAATGGGTGCTATGGCAGGTACCATGAAAGCAGTTCTGTTTGCTTGGGAAATGGATCTTTTTTGTTCTTGATCACTCTATGTGCAGTCAACTGTTTCATAGAGCTACGTGGATGTGTAAACTATTTACCCACCAAGAACCCAAACTTGCCCTGGGGTAAAGGCCTCCACAGTCACAGTTCTTACAAGGAGTTGCAAAAATGAGCACTGGAACAAATGTATGAGGTCATCTCCCCTCCCCTCTGCCAAGAAAGAGAGGACCCTCCCCAAAATGTTCCCTGATGAATCTTGTCCAGTCATCCTTGGACAGGAATAAAAAGAACATTTTAAAATCTTTTTCATATTATATCCAGAGCTATGCACCAGACTGCTTGTGTTGTGGTCTTGAATACAACCATGTGCTTGGTTAAATTGCATTTCATTTTTTTTGGTGGTAATTGAATTTGTTATTGGTCATGAGCCTAATGTACAACCAGAGAATGAGGATGCAGGATGTGGGGCTGGGGCTGGAGCAATAGAATTGCTGAAGTCCTGGGTATCAGTAGCAGACAAAAGAAGGCAGAGAAGGCTAGGTTATGCAAATATTCCTCTGAAAATCATTAGAGACTGTGGACAGTGTCAAAGTGCATGGAGGTAGCAAGAATTCACTGGTCACATTGTGTGTGTGCTTGAACAGGCATTCACCCAACAGGGGTCTAAGCTTGCCTTGATGACGAAGATGTGTTCTGTCAAGGATAACTCTTACTCAGTCCTTCAATGTATCAAGTAGATCATTCATTAGTCAAGATTCTCTGAAGAAACAGAAAGGAGAGACAGATGGGAGATGAAAGGTAGATACAGATATATCCCTGGCTTCTAAACTCAGCCAGGTAACCTCACCAGACATTGAAACAGCCATAGTGCAAATTTCCATTTTATACACATATGCTTTGGAGCATCGTAGCTTAGCAGCATAACATACTACACAGTGTTGTTTACTCTCATAACTGTGAGTAACTGGGTGACATGGCTCAGTCACTATCCCATCTAAGGGGGCAAAATGACTTCCTTCACTAGCTCAGGAAAAAAAATCAAAACCAAAATGTTCAAATTTCAGTGTCTCCTGAATGAATACCACCCACGCACCATTGTAAGGTGGAAAAAAATTATAAGTCATTCCAAGTCATGGACAATTTGTGCATCTGGAGATCGATCACCAAGTATTAGCTCAGACAATTACAGAAGCTGAAAAGTGATCTGCTGCTTGTAAGGTAGAGACTAAAGAAAACCAGTCAGAATAGGGGGGACAGGGGAGGCACTTGCTTTGTATAGTCTAGCAACTCAAATATGGGAAAGACCTCACAGATGCACTCGGAAATAATATCTAACCAAATATCTGGGCTTCTCATGGCACAGTCAGGTTGGTACATCAAATTGACCATCCTAGACAGGAGCAGGCTTCCCTTTGTTCCCAGCCTGCATACCTCTTTTATTTGCTCAATAAGGGCCTAAAACTGGATCGAGATATTCTAAGGAACACAATGAGCGAAGCATAATCTGCTTTTTCATACTCTCTTGCCTCCTTTATAGCTTTTTGTGACAATAATGGAAAATGGGTCCCGTTACCCCAGCTGGGCAACCCACTGGTGACTGGCTTCATCTTGTGCATTTGAATTGGCATTCTGTGCTATCTCAGGCTGGGCTGAAAAAAAAATTGTTGCCAAGGATGAGCTTAAACTTCTGATCTCCCTGCCTCCATCTCCTAAGTCCTGATATCACAAATGTAAACCACACACACCACACCTGGTTTATGTGGTGTTGGGAACTGAACCCAAGGCTTCCTGCATGCTAGGCAAGCACTCTTTTGACTGAGCTACATCCCCAGCCCAAGGAGTCTGTACAGCTTACAGAACATGGTCAAAATAAACTATTGATAGATGTCTGAGAAAATGGCAACAGAATTTATTTTTTTTAAATTTGTGATAAAATGTATTGTTTATTTACTGCATAGAAGCCATGTCATCCAGAAAGCCTAAAATAAGAGCAGATTTAGAGGCAAAATCGCAGTTTACTTACTTCTCCCACCAAATACCCTTAGAGCCAGTGGGTAACTGTGTAAGAAAGTCTTTTCCATTTATAAGTATGGGCACTAGAGAGGCAACCAGACAACATTGGCGCCCTTGGAAATGGAGTACATATGGGGCTATGGCATTCCTAAGTTAAAGAATGCCATGTCTACTGTGCCTTCCAAGGACCAGCAAGCAAGAGAACCCACTGTAGGGTTTGGTGACTGGCAGGCTTGTGATCAAGTCCAGCTTTACCTCATGTGTCAGCTGCCCAGCCCCAGCGACTCCAGACAACAGACAAAACTGTAGGAGAAAATGTGGAACAGAGGTCAGGAGAAGCAGATGTGCCTCTTTCTGTGTGTCTTAGGGAACCCAGTGCTCCCAGAAGCCCAGGAGAGCACAGGCCAGCTCACATCTGCAGGCACTAGTGAGTGAATCTCCATCTCAGGGAAGCAGCAGGGAGGAGAGGGATTACCACAGTCACCGACCACACAGGAGAGAGTGGGTGAAGCCGGTGCCACTTCAGACTTGATAAATGTCCCAGGGAACTTTGTAACATCCTAGGTTCAACAAACTCCAAAACACATGTCACCAAGGAACTTCTTTCTCTCCCCCTCTATTTCAGCCCCCTGTATATATTTAAGACAATGGATTCCATATGTGTCTGCTTCATTTCTACTTAATTCATTAAAGTGATGTTCAGTGCAAGCCATTTCATGCCCACAGAATCTTCTGTTACCATTTTATGAACATTTTGAGGCATTTGCATCCAGAATCCAGGAGCCAGCTAAACCAGATCTGAACAGGACTCTGCTTGGCTTGAAACTTAAAACTCCCAAAGCTCTGCTGGATGTCATTTGTGGCCAAATATTTTCTCCCATCCCAGACCCATAGCCAACAAGGCTGCCTGCCCCAGAAGAAGGGTAAAGGGAAGTGTCAGAACACTTAATTGAAACAACAAATTTAAAAAATATGTCTCAAACATATGAAATGCCCAAAGGGGTGGGGTGGAAATCATTTTAAAGCTTGTTTCCCCTAGCTTTCCAATGGTGATATGGAGTAGCAACTAAAGAATGAATTGAATTAAGGTATGTGTGATGGGGGTAGGTGGGGATAGAGCTTGGAAACAAATTGTGATTGGTTATGACACAAAACCTAATTCATTATTTATCTAGACTATCACATTATAGTTTTCCTTAATAATAGAAAAATCCAAGGTGCTTTTTGGAATCTACACAAACAGGGAAAACTAAGGGTTTTATTATTATCAGGCCGAGGCAATGAAGTCAGTTTTAAAAGATATATTGTGTGCATTGGACAGAAGCAAGAACCTGTTAGAGATTCAGCACGTGCTGAGGACTGGTATCTTCCCCTCCCATACTGTTCTAGGAGTGAAAGGGACAGTGATCTGGAGGATGGACATGGTCTCTGCTCCCAAGGAATCACACGGTTTAGTGGGCAGGGCCAGACAATTGCATAAAGCACGTTTAGTGGGAGGGGCCAGACATCTACATAAAGCATATCCAGAGTAAGTCTTAGAACTGGGAGTTGGTTAAAGAAAGCAGCTGGTGCTTCAGGGGAGGGTGTGGCCACAGGATGCTGGCCTTGTTATCCCTTTAAAGCTGTGGCTGACTCAGTTTCCCCAGGATGCACGTATTTGTTTTGATGCTCTACATTCTTGCTTTTCAAGAAAGTGTTCATACATTTTTCTTTCACACTCATTCCACACATAGGTCTCTTTTTTTTTTTGGTTTTTCGAGACAGGGTTTCTCTGTGTAGCTTTGAGCCTTTTCCAGGAACTCACTTGGTAGCCCAGGCTGGCCTCGAACTCACAGAGATCCACCTGGCTCTGCCTCCCGAGTGCTGGGATTAAAGGCGTGCGCCACCTCCGCCCGGCTACACACATAGGTCTCTTACATCACTGGATCTGTTTAAACAGAGGACTTCTAACTGTGGCGAGTCTCTGGACCAGAGGTGTCCACATCACCTGGAATTAGCAAGGAAGGAAAGGGGGAAGAGGTGGGCTGTTCCTATGAGAGCACACACCACACCGCTTAGTCAGCCATGGTCGTCTGCTACAAAACAAAATCTCACAGAAATCAACTCCAAGGTTATTCTGAGACAGTGATAAATGAGACAGAGCAAGGCCACTCTTCATAATTCTAAGTACAGATAAAAACAAGGTCATTGTGCAACACACAAATCTCAAAACACCCCTTTCTTGGACAAATCAGTGCCTGCTCCTTCATCAAGTGTATTCTCCCCTGCTATTCTCCCCTCCCTTATTGAGAATTGACACTTATTGAGACACCCTGTCACAGAACACCCCCACTTTCTAACAGTAGCAGTATCTCATAGACCTACTGTCTCGAGCCTTTCCTCAAATCACTACGGCAAATCCTAAATTCCTAGCATAATCGTATTAATGACTTTTTACCGGCACATTTATATTTCTACATAGTATGTGTTCTCCCTCCGTTCAAAGTATGAGACCAGTTTGCTTAAATCTGTGACTGAGGACAGTGGCACTAGGGTCCCTTCCTGGGTCAACCGAATCAGACACTCGGGGGTGGAGAGTGGTAACCTGGGTTTTCAGAGGGCCGTTGGTTGCCATACTTGCTCTAGCTCAGGAATCTCTACCCTGAGGCAGGGAACAGACTCTTCCAAAGTTCACAGTCAGTAGGTCTGGAGTGGGGTGTAGGATTTCATGACTTTTTTCCATTTGGCTCCCTTTTGTCTTCATTTTTCTCTGTTTCACGTATTGTGTTAGTGTATACTCATCGGACATAGTAATGGGTTTCATTAAAATGTTTTTATTTGCTTATTTACGTGTGTGTGTGTTTGTGTAGTTGGTTCTTTCTTTCTACTGTGTAGATGCCAGGGATCGAACTCAGGTTGTCAAGCATGGTGGCCAGTGCTTTTATGTACTCAGCTGTCTCACCTGCGTGCACTAGTGGTTTTCTAAGAGAAAAAGAAATGTGAGCATGCTGGCATGTTTTCTCTGTCTCACGTGTGGTCTCTTCTGCCATGTTGTGATGTCACAAGAAAGACCACACTGGATGCTGGCAATACACACTTGAACTCCCCAGTCTTGAGTCTATGGAATAAACAAATCTCTATTTTTTATAAATTACCCAGTATTTTATATTTAGTTACAGTAACAGAAACAGAGTAAAACAACCTGTCTGTTCACTGAGTCGCAATAGATACCATGTATACAGATTAATGTATAATCTAGAGGATATGTATATGATTCTATCAGATATATAATTTAAAAATATTTTCTCTCATTCAAAGTGCCTTTTCTTGATGATATACTTTGAAACACAACAGTTATTTTATTTTGATGTGGTCCAATTATTTTTTATTTGTTTTGTGTATCATCTTAAGTAGGCTTTGTTGAATCCAAGTTCATAAATCCTTTTTTGACCTCTCTGCCGTTTCTAAGGAAAAGTTTAGTTCTGATATTCTGTGCGTAGATACCTGGTTCTTCCAGTACCATTCATTAAATTGACTTTGTTCCTTAAAAAGATTTTTTAAATCCTCACATTTGCTGGTGACAATAATGGTCTTGCTTCGATGACATCTTCACTCTTTAAAAGGGGTGTGTAGAGCAAGTGAATCTGAGATCTGTTTCCATGGAGATCTGGTACTATTTTCCCTTTCCAGGATACTTGCGAGATGTTGAGCCAAAAGACAAATTAGTCTTACTGAATGACAGCCCAGTGCTCTGCCTTGGTTAATCTTAATCATCAACTGTATGAAGTCTAGAATGACTTGGGAGATGAGCCTCTAGGCATATCTGTATCTTGATTAGGTTAATTGGGATGGGAAGACTCACCCACTGTGGGTGGCACCATTCCCTGGGTTGGAATCCTGAACTGCATTCAAAAAAGAGAGTGATGTGAGCGAGCACAGGTACTCATGGCTCTCTTCTTGATTGTGAATACAATGTGACCAGGTGCCTCAAGTTCCTGTCTCTCATGACTTCTCCAGCATGATGGATTATAGCCTCAAATTGTGAGTCAAAGCAAACCCTTTCTCCTTAAGTTGCTTTTGTTAGAGTGTTTTATTACAGCAACAGGAAAAATAACGAAAACAGCATCTATCACATGCCCTTCTTCCCACCTTCCATGTTCAAGCTGCAGAGTTCTGAGCTGGGTACTCCCAGTTAACATGTCAGTTGTCTTCTTCCTTGCTTTCACCTTCCCTTCCTATTTTCTCGTTATACTGATGAACAGTTCTCTCTTTAAATTGAGGAATTGGCGCGAGAAAAACCATGATGTGAGGAGGAAGCCAACAAATGGCTACTTCTAAATGAGGCCAATGTTTCCACTGGCTTGACCTAGATGATCTGAATTTCCATTCAAAACCATTAGTCAAAGGCAACCCACTGGTTGATTCCACTGACTACACAACCCAGCTGATGAGACCAATGTGAACATCCCAAGCGATTCAACGTTACTGTAAAGGATGTTGATTTAATGAACGCAAAGAACTGGAAAAGAGGCAAAGATTTGGCCTAAAATAAGTGGTGTGGCAAGGATTTGTAAATGTTTCCATACTAATGCTGATGAGAATGAGGAAACTATATTGAATTTAAATAAGCAGGAAAGTGATAGTTGAAGCCATTCTCTCCTGAGAAAGTCACAGAGGCCAGTGAGATGATGGCCTAGCAGGTAAAGGTGTTTGGCATCCAGACTGTTGACCTGAGTCCCTGAGTTTGATCCTCAGGCCCCTCATGGTTGGAAAGACAGAACTGATTCTGTCAAGGTGTTCCCTGTCCTCTACAGGTGCACCATGGCACATGTGCCCACACACATACAAAATAAATAAATAAAATGTGATAAAACTTCTCTCTAGTGTTTGAAAGGAGTTTTTTTTTTTTCCTTTTTTAGAGTATTACACTGATTCCATGTGGAAAACGCTTCAAAGCAATGCCTAGATTTTGAG
>CABHPH010159266.1:0-21306 GCA_902168325.1 Peromyscus nudipes | reverse complement strand
GTGGTGCTATGCTTGGGGAGGGTGGTGGTGCTATGCTTGGGGAGGGTAGTAGGTGCTATATTTGGAGAGGGTGGTGAGTACTGTACTTGGGGAGGGTGGTAGTGCTGTACCTGGGGAAGGTGCTGGGTGTTATACTTGGGGAAGATGGTGGGAGCTGTACTTGGGGAGGGTGCTGGGTCCTGTGCTTGGGGAGGGTAGTGGAGCTATGTTTGGGAAAGGTGCTGGGTACTGCATTCATTTCCAGCTTTGTTGTTGGGGTTTGGTTTCGTTGGACATAGTTCCTGTTTTATAAGCTTCAGCATCATGATGCGAATACGAGGTTTTGTTCATGGGACACAGGATCATCTTCTCGACGATGCCTTTTGACTATGTTCCCAATTTGCATTAGTGGCCTTAGTGAAGTATGTCCACTTTTAGCTTGGGGACTGTGGGATGGAGCACTAAGCTTATGGCAGGATGCATGTAAATATTGTGTGTACGTCTTTCTAGCATTTTCTATATGCTTTCTTTTAGACAGGGTCTCTCTCTCCTTTTCCCTCTCCTTCCCCTCTCTTTCTCTCTCTACGCACCCCCAATCCTAGGCTGGCCTAGAAGTCATGGTTCTCCAGTTTGAGGTTACTGAGTGAGGCGATTACAGGTAGGGTTCATGAAGATGCACTCTTTTCTGTCTGTGGAGAACTTCAGGCATGCTTGCCTTGTAAGCACAGAATGTTTTCATTTCCCCCACTGAAGTTCATTCTGCTGTCATGATCCTATGTGCTGGCCTCTTCTTTTTCTGTCCCCCACTGCCCTGCTCCTTCCCTGGCTTCTTCGCCAGATCCATGTTCCTTTATGCCTGTTATGAAGCATACATATTATTAGTTATATTTATTAGAAGACTGTGCTTCCTGTCCAAGTTTCTAAGTGAATAAATAGAGTATTTATTCTTTCTTTCCTTGCACTGTTATATGTATATGTGTAAGTACACTGATTAACAGCATATGTTTTTAAATATATTCTCATATATATTTATAAGACATGTGTCTTAGTTATTTTTATATGACTATGATAAAAAAACACCATGACAAAAAAGCAACTTGGGGAGAAGGGGGTTTATTTCAGCTTTCAGTTGTGGCCCAGCATGAAGGGAAGTCGAGGCAAGATCTCAAGGCAGGAACCTGGAGGCAGGAATTGAAGCAGAGACCATGGTAGAGTGTTACTTACTGGCTTGCTCCTCATGACTTGGACAACTTTGGACAACCTGCCCATGGGTGCCACCACCACAGTGGGCTCGGCCCTTTGCATCAACCACTGACTAGCACAATGCTCCAGCAGGTTTGCCAGATCCAATCAGACAGAAGCATTTTTCTCAGTTGGGGTTCCCACTTCCCAGAGACTCTAACTTGTATCAAGTTGACAAAAAGTCAACCAGCACTAATGACCCCTTGTCAATTTGATATACCAATTCCTTACTATTAAGCCATAACCCTTCCTTTCTTTTTTAGCCCCAAGATCTCATATTAATATCAATATAAAACACATTTCAACTTTTGAAAGTCCCACAGTCTTTAAAGATTCAAACACTTCAAAAGTTCAGTCTCTTTAAAAGATCTAAAGTGTCTTTCAAAGTTTCTGTAAAATATCCAAGGTCTCATAACTGTGTTCCTGTAAAAAAATTTTTTAAAAATTAAATACTTTTTTTCCTAAGAGAGAAGAACCAGGCACAGTTACAACCAAATCAAAGCAAAACCAGAGGCCAACAGAGTCAAGCTCAGATGCAGACATCTGGGACTCTCAATCTTTTGGGCTCCTCGAGCAGCTCTACCTCTCTGGCTCTGCCACCTAAAGCACACACAACTCATTTCATAGGTTCTGGTGGTTCTTCTTCACAGCTGCTACTGTCCTTGGTGTAATCCCACGATAGTGGCATCTCCAAAGTGCTGGGGTCTCTACTGCAACTGGCCTTCACCTTCACCAGTAGCCTCTCCTGGGCTCTCTTCAGGGACTCTGACCCTGCCATGCGATGCCAAGCCTCAGCTTCTCTCTATGACCCCTTCAGTCCTGAGGTTTTCACTGCTACTAGGGCTGTACCTTTGCAGATGGCCCCTTCATGGTACCAAGTCTCAGCTATTCTCCATGACCCCTTCAGTCCTTCAACACCAGTACCATCTAGGAGACTCTTATACTACCGAGTTCAGCTTCCAGCGTAAGATGTAGCCTTGTCCACCTCTGAACCACAGCTACTGTGTGCTGGCCTTGAAGAAACCCTTCACAAAAGATTTTTGCCTCAACAATGCTGGTCTCTCCTTAATCACCACTAATTTCACAGCTCCCCCTAACCAGCAAAGGTTTCATTTTAGTGGTTCTGGTCTCTTGTTAATCATGGCTAGTTTCCCAGCCCCAGCTGGCCAGACACCATAGATTATTAACTTAAAATATTGACTGGCCCTAGTAGATTCTTTAAAAGACTCTCAAACTTCCCTCTGGAACTTCACAAGCCAGCTCTCCATCATCTGCACTGCTCTGAATGTTATCTTCCAAGTTCTCACAGAACAGCTCACTTGAGTTCTGAGCACTCAAGGGTTTTCTAGCCCAAAGTTCCAGAGCTCTTCCATAATCCTCCTTCAAACAATACAGTCAGATCTGTTACAGCAATGCTCCAGAACCTGGTACCAATTTCTGTTTTAATCGGGGTTTCTGTTGCTGAGCTAAAAATGCCATGATGAAAAGCAACTTGGAAGGGAAATGGTTTGGTTCAGTTTAGAATTCCATATCACATTTTATCACTTAGGGTGTCAGGGCAGTGTAGCACGAATCTTAAAGGTACTTATTAATAAAATCAAACCTGAGGCCAGGTATTGGGGTGAATGCTGGAAGATCAGAGAAGTAGAACAAGCCACAGCTACCTCGCCTCACCAGTTCCTCAGCTGATCCTGTTTCCTCAGATTGGAAGCTTCTGAGTCCTTATCCAAATGAATCTCAGCTGAACTGCTTCTTGAAAGCCTGAATGCTTAACCAGCCAAATGCTTCTAGTTTCTGGTCTTCACGCCTTATAGCCTTATATATCTTTCCCTTCTACCATCACTCCCTGGGATTAAAGGCTCACTTTCTGGGATTAAAGGTGTGTGTCACATGCCTGGCTGTTTCCACTGTGGCCTTGAACTCACAGAGATCCAGAGGGATTTCTGCCTCTGGAATGCTAGGATTAAAGGCGTGAGTGCCACCATTTTCTAGCCTAAGTATCTAGTGACTTTTCTGATCTCTGACCCCAGATATGTTTATTAGGGTGTACAATATTTTGGGGAACACAATACCACCACAGGGCAGGAATCTGGAGGCAAGAGCTGATGCAGAGGTCATGAAGGAGTGCTGCTTACTGGCTTGTTCCCCATGGCTGGCTCAGCTATGACTGCCCAGGGCCAACAGCCCAGAGGTGGCACCATCCATCAATCAGTAATCAAGAAAATGCCCAGCAGACTTGCCTACAGGCCCGTCTGATGGAAATGGTTTCTCAGTTGGGATTCCTTCTTCCCAGATGACTCTAACTTGTATCAAGTTGGCAAAAGCCACCCAGTCTAGTTCTTCAGTTGAGACTTCCTACTCAGATGATTCTAATTTGTGGCAAGCTGACAGATACAGGAACTGTAATAACATATAGTCATATACTTTTATAAGACAAACTAAATGATATCATATAATCATTTTATTACCCCACACTGATTTTTTCCAGGAGTATCTCTCCAAATAATATAAAAATTTTGCACAGTCTGAATATAGAGTGTCCCAAAGGCCCTTGTTTTTAAAGGACTGGTTACCAGCCCGTGAGGCTGCTGGAGACGGTAGAGCCTTTGGGAAATGGACCTAAGTGGAACATGCCATTGAGGAGCTATTAGAAGGAATTGCTACCTCAGACGTTGCTTCCTGAGGCACCTTCCTCCATCACACATCGTTGGCATGGTGAACAGCCTCACCACAGGCTTGAAGACAATGTCACCAAGCAGCCGGGAAGTGGAAACTCCAAAACCATGAGCCAAACCAAACTTTGTCTCCTTGTCACAGTGATGGAGACCAGACCAACCCAAGTTGGTATCTTCACAGAATTTTCTAGCCTCCTAAGCAGAGTGTCTGAGGCTGGGCACCCAAGTTCCTTTCACACTCTGTGTGAGTTTGAAGAATTGCTTTGCTGTCACCATTCATCTCAGAGCAGCCTGCCTGCATCTCAAAGCCAATAGTTAGTAACCATCTTGGGAAAGGAGACCTCTTCCGTCAAGGAGATCAGCAGAGGACATTTGCCACAATGAATCACCTGCAAGGTGACAGAAAGAGCTAACTCAGGACTGGCAGCCGGAGGCTAGGACTGACCCTGTCTGGGGAGACACATTGGAGAAGGTGGCAACGTGGGAGCTGGCAGTTGGGGCCTGTGTAAGCCAAACCCCAGGAGTCCCATCCAGAGGAGGGACGGATGGCCTGAGCAGCCAGCCACTGATGGGCAGTGGAGGCGGCTAAGGAGTGGGAAATAGGAACAGGTCCAAGGGCAGACAGGGCTAGAACTGGCACCAGACCTTAGCAACAAAAGACTGTTTTGTGTTTGGGGCTTTTAATACTTAAGTAAAGGAATCTGCTAGATACTAAATCAACTCAGCCCATTCTGCTTGGTGCAGTTAAGTCAGAAGTCAGTTCTGCTTCTTCCATTAATTCCTGGTAGCGTGTGAACCAGAATCCACAGTCCATTCACCAGGACTCTCAGCAAACTCACTCCCTGGGAACATCACTGACAGGCATGGTGCACAGTACGGCAGGAGGCTTAGCAATGTGTACATAAAGCGGTTGCCCACTTTACAAACCTACCCACTCCATCAGCTCCACTCTTGATTCCCTGCTGTCACACCCTAGCCTTGGATGGCATTTTAAGGATTAGGGTAAAAGAAAGCGATTGGGGATACAATTGGTTTTTATTTAGTGGAATCTATTCATATGGTCCACAGTCACCCCCATGTATAGTGAAGTTATTGCTCACCCTCCTGGCATGGGAGTGGCTTTTTGCTGATGCCAGCTGCCTGCCATCCTCCTAACGCAATCATAACAGGAAGATGCATGAGCAGAGATCATATCATGAAACGGTTTCCTGCAGCACTTGACACCAGAAGCAAGTAGTGCAGAGAAACACGGTTTGAAATGGCTAGGTGACATTTCAGTCAGCATCAATGTGTAGGAAACTTTAAGATGAACCATTAATCCTATGCACCTACTCCACACAGAAGTCCACTGCTGTCAGAAGTATACCAGCACACCAGATATTTTCAACTTATTTTATGGGAAAGGCATCAAGAGTCATTAGTCAGAATCGCCATGTTCCTAGAAGATCGACTGTGGAAGGATGTACTGGTGATGGTCAAGTGGATGCACAGAACAGCCAGGAAGGGTTCCCTGACTGAGGACGAGAGAGTCACAGCAGTGGTGGCTGCAGAAGACCGATCACCATGAGTTAAGATGCAGATGGGAGATAAAAAGAGATAGGGCAAAGAAACACGAACATCCAGGACAGACAAGGAGAGCTTGGGGGCCAGAGTGTACACTTCGGATCCCCAGTGCTCCAGAAACTCAGGTGAGAGGGCACCAAGTTCAAGGCCTATCTAACTATATAATGGGTTCCAGGGCAAAATTTTATCTCAGAAAAAAAAAGAAGGAAAAAAAAGGAGTGGTCAAGACATCACAATCAATAGAAAACAATGAGCATGCAGAATAAAAGGGTGTTTGTTCTCTTTATTTAGATCAAGGTAATGGAAGCAAATTCTATGTTCAGGTTAAGGAGCCAGTAGAGGAGTGGTTGAGGGTATGGGTGAAAAGTGGGGGCCTTTGGTTTCTTGTGTGAACTGAGCAAGTCACATTTCTGGGAGTTTTTCTGTAAAATATGGGTCATGATAACTGCCCCGCCTTTCCACCTAGCCTTGTATGAAGGACCCGAACATTGAGGATCAAACAGGGTCGTTGTCAATGGCAGAGTACCTTCTCCTGGCTAACCTTAGACTTGCCTTACACTGGGCAAGGTTTCCATCATGATCGGTCTAAGAGACCAATGACAAAAACAGATTCAGAGGACCCAGACACCCTGCAGAGTCAGAGGCGATCACCATCCCCAGATCCTAACTCTTAAGAATGGACTCAGTTGATGAGTTAAGCAGGAAATAATGACAAAGATAGGCATTTGGATCATGGCTGTGTTTCCCTGTTTGCATTACACTCGCAAGTAACTGCTCTCACACATAGAATTCATTGCCTGCAAATTATTTTCCCTGAAGTTCTGTATACAATGAAAGCCTGTGATGACCAGACCAATGCAAAAGTATTCCAGGCCATGTTGCAATGACGCATTGTCTTCCATAGCAGAAATGCAGCATAGCGCCACCTTAATGGGGGGTACCTCTTGGGTTTGTGACCACCAAGTTTCATAACAAAACAGTGATCATATATTCCAAGACCCACTTGCAATCAAGTGGGAACACCTGTCTCCTGATTCCTCTTTGGATGGGAATTTCAAATCACATCTCTTGCATTGCAGATCTTGCTAAATCACCAGGATCTTATGCAGGTCATTGCAAGACACCAATTGAACTTGTGTGTTACATGATGCAGTCAGTACGCAGTGCTCTGAGTGTGAGTCTTAATCCAAAAGTAGACGGCATTGTGGGAGATGTAGTTCACTCATATTGCTACAGCTTTTCCCATGGAGCAGGAAAGTCCACACATCGGGCCTGTTGACAAACTCATGGCTTACACTTAATCTTCCTGGAGATCTCACCAAGCTCTCTTCGGAAGGAACTTCAAGAGAATTTCCTAGTTCTCTATTCCACCCCCCAAGTCGCCAATCCCTGACTCTTTGCAGAGATAAATCTGATGGAAAACACTCTCAGACCACAAGCTGAACTCCCAGGAATGACAGCACAGAGCCAACCACCCTGAGGACCTCAGGCAGGGTTTCCAGGCCAGCCTTCTCTGGAGAGAAAGGAGCTCCCAGGGTAGTGGCAGACAGCCAGGCCCAGAGTGGCCTCAGCGAGGGTTGGGCACTTTCCACCCTATGTCCTCTTTGAATTTTTGCTATGACATCCAAGCAGGCATGTACAGACCACCAGCCCAAGGTCTCCAGGGGCCTTGCCAACCTACCTACAAAATGACCTTCAAAGGTTACTTTCTCCATACAGCCTTCCAGGACCCACCCATCCAAAAGTGGCTCACCCTCTCTTGCGGTTTTTCTAGCCTCTGTCAATAATAACAGCATTTAACATTTTTATGTCTATCATTGAAAGCTGTTTTTCTCCACTGGACTGGGAGTTTGTTAAGACCAGTAATTTTATTATGTAACCCTTGTATTTGATAGAAGGCCCCCTTGGGGGCATTAAAAGATTTTGAGTAAAAAATATTTTAAAATTTTCATCCTTGGCAACTCTCTAGTCCATTCAATGATGATCTGTCTTAACCAAATTAAAAACCAAAAATCTTATTAATTTCTAGGCAAAATCTTTTATAAGTTGGACATTTTTGTTCTTTAAAAGTTCAAGGCCCCCTTGATCTACATAGCAAGTCCCAGGCCAGCAAAAGTTACATGGAGAGACTCTGTCTCAAAAACAAAACAAAGCAAAACAAAAAAAATCATTTTGTAGTCATTGCTGCAAAGAACAGCCATGCGGTGGAACTACTCAGATTGGAGGATTTGTCCAATGCCCCGTGTGCTGGCTAGATTTAAACTTGACACAAGCTAGAGCCATCTGGGAGGAGGGAACTCCAATTAAGAAAATGTCTCCATAAGATCAAGCTGTAGGCAAGCCTGTAGAGCATTTTCTTAATTAGTGATTGATGTGGGAGGGCCCAGTTCATTGTGGGTGGTCCTGAGTTCTATAAGAAAGCAGGCTGAACAAGCCAGCAAGCAGTACTCCTCTATGGCCTCTGCATCAGGCCCTGCATCAGCCCCTGCCTCGAGGTTCCGTCCTTGCTTGAGTTCTTGCCCTGACTTCCCTCATTGATGGACCATTTCCTGGAAGTGTAAATGAAATTAACCTTTTCATCCCCAACTTGCTTTTGGTGCTGGTGTCTTGTCAGAGCAGTAAAAATCTTAACTAAGATAGTCCTGACTTTGAATTGATATTTAAAGCCTCCAGGAAAGCTACGGTAACAGATAGTACCACCATTAAAATATAGGAATTCCAGTAACAATATCAAGAATTATCCTTTGTGATCTTTGTCAATTTAATGGGCAAATGAAGGTATCGAGTTGATTTCCATGTTTATTTGCATTGAAGTTAAACTTTTCTTCGTATTTTTTTCGTATTCCTATCACTAGTTTTGCAAACTGCTTAATGTTGTCGCCTTCTGTGTCTGTCTGTGAATGTCCAAGCTCCATCTCTCTGCAAGAATGAGGTTTTTGAGGTTTGTCGTTAGTGTGAGAATTAAAGGATTTTTAATTCATCCAGATATCTTGCTTTGTTGTAGTTTAAAATGTCCAGCTGTAAGAACATTGGAATTCTTTTAGTAACAAAACTTGGATATCCAGATCAACTAGCTAACTAACCAAGGCAAAAAAAAAAAAAAAGGATAAAAAGTAAATGTATTGTTCTTGTGGTAGGTGTATCCTACGTAAGCCGTAGGAACAGGGGTTTCTATATCTCCAGGTACAAATGGCACAAACTCAATATTCCTCTCCCCTCTTGACTCTGCCTTCTGTAGATCTCACCTGAGGGGTCTGGGCAGCCTCCACTCTAAAATCCAGTGTCTTTTCCTCAACCAGTAAATCTAACGTATCTTATTATCTCTAACTTGATTGTACCCATCCCTGGACCAAGTACTGTAGACACAGAATTATGATATTCTGTTTGGTTGTTGTGTTATCTTTCCATGAATATATCAGAATCCTGAGATAATTAACTTAGAGAGAAAAAGGTTACTTTGACTCACAGTTTGGGAGGTGTTGGTCCATGACCAACAACTGGGCCTAAGGTGAGTCACTCCATCATGGAGAGGGCATGCAACAGCTCAGAATCACTCACTTCATCATGAGCCAGGGAGCAAAAGAGGAAACAGACAGAATCCCACAACCTCCTACACCAGCATCCTCAAAGGCCAAGAAGCCCCCTGCTATCTCCCAAGAGTCTCATATTAAGGAGAAAGTTTCCAACGGGTGGATCTTTAGGACAATCTTTTCCAAACTGTAGACATTGTGGATTTACATTCATTTTGTCTATTTTTTTGTAAAGTATATACTCTATGTTGAGCACATTCTCCTTGATACCCTCACATGCTCTTTTGAGATCCACCTACACTTTTTTTCTCACTCTCATGACCTCCCCCAACCTGCTGCTCGCCATCTGTGGTAGGTGGGAGAGCTGAGAGTGAGAATTGGCACTGCCCCTCGTGGGCAGCTGCACTCAGGAGAGCAGGCCCTGCACAATAGAGCTGACCCTCTTGGCGGGGCACAGGTGAGACAGCCTGGAGGCCTCAGAACAGGAGAATGAGAGAGCTGACCCTGCCCCTCACCAACTGCAAGCAATTGGGAGAGTGGGCACTGCATCTGGGCTGCATCTGGCCTGGGCAAAACAGTAGAGCTGGCCCTGATGGGGAAATCCCTCTGGTGGACCAGAGGGCTTGAGAGCAGGAGAACTGGCCCCGCAGCTTGCCGCCTGCTGCCCTGGGTGACCTGGCGGGGACAGTGCTTCAGTGACCCATTCAAGAATAAACAGAACAAGGAGACGAGATCCTGGCAAAGATGCAGAGGATCTTAACACCACGCACCTTAAACAGAAAAGGATTGAAATTCTACAGTGCTCTCAGCCACAGTGCAATTAGGTTAGGAATGAAACGGAATCAAGCCAGATTGAATTCAGTGTTTCTCTAAGACAGCCGCATAGCAAGTGGTGGGTACCACAAAGACAAGGGGATTCACTTAAGGCTGAGGGATAAAGCCTCAGGCTACAGCAGGGTCTCTCAGACAGAGTGCCATAGATGGCCATTAGTAGAATAGCTAGAGCTGGAGGGAGAAGAGAGACAAAGGTGAGAAGCCAAGGGAGCTGGTATTGGCTGTGACTGTCCACCACAGGACTGGCCAAGGTTGGGAAGGGAAGATTCAGCCCAGGAAGGGGTCAGAGCTAAGAGTTCTCCCACGACCGCACTCTGTGACCACTAACTAATGTGCGTGCCGCGCTGCTCTGCCCCGTGAGCTTTGGAAAGAACTGCTGAGTGAAGGTTTGCTGCATGTATTCTTGAGGGTCGCCCCATCAAGAAAAGACTCCAACCACAGCCTCCCTCTTATCTACAGTGTCTCAAAAAAAAAAAAAAAAGCCAGAGAACTTGACATATAGAAGGTGAAGAAAGGTTAAAAATATTTATGAAATGTCAGTAGCAGTATCTGAAACAACACAAACGGAACATGGAAATTATTCCCAGCCCTTTCATCTCTCAGCCAAATTTATTTTTCAAACATTCAAATATATAAAACTTGGAAGCCAGTGGGATGTCTTGGAGTCATGAAATCTGTAGGACTGCAAGGCCCTCCATGTAAACATGTGTCCAACAAATCACAGAGCCCAATTTTCCAACCCTTCCTTCCAAGAAAAGGCTTACTTGAGCTAGGGGCCCTCGTCCTTCTGGTGGGGGAGGCACTTGAGTGGGGATATGCAGACCAAAGACTCTCTGGAGGCTGTGTGCTAGAATGTTTGGCTCTTCCTTCTGGGGGGTGGAGGAAGGGTTTATCTATCAGCATCTGACCAGGAAGCAGGAGCATTTGACCCTCTAAAGAGGCTATAGCAGCAGACAGAGACGGGGTCTCCCCAAGAGACAGATAAGTGAGAGGCTAAAGAGAATAATGAACCCCAAGATTAGCAAAAGAGCCATTCCTCAATTTTGCTAGATATTTTTGGAAGGTGCTCATTATTTGAAGAACAAAGTTTAAAAATCCCTAATGTGTTTCCATAGGACACGCTAGAACAGAGATGTAGGGGTGCCTAGAGCTGGAGGAAGAGGGGAGACAAAGGTAGATGAAGAGTTGGCATTGTGTGGGGAGCCGAGGGCACTGGTATTGGGTGTGACTATAGACCACAGGACTGGACAAGGTTGGGAAGGGAAGATACGGTCCAGGAAGGGGTCAGAACTAAGAGTTCTCCCACAACTGCGCTCTGTGACCACTAACTAATGTGCATTGCCACCCGGAAGAGGCAGGGTCCCAGAGCCCCGGGCCCAGGCCACCTGTTGCTAGAGTTTTCCTGCCTGGCCTACGGTCAGGATAAATCTCTCTCACCTGCCAGTCCCACAGCCGCTCAGACCCAACCAAGTAAACACAGAGACTTATATTGCTTACAAACTGTATGGCCGTGGCAGGCTTCTTGCTAACTGTCCTTATATCTTAAATTAATCCATTTCTATAAATCTATACCTTGCCACGTGGCTCGTGGCTTACCAGCATCTTTACATGCTACTTGTCCTGGCGGTGGCTGGCAGTGTCTCCTTCCACCTTCCTGTTCTTTTCTCCTCTCTGTTAGTCCCGCCCATACTTCCTGCCTAGCCACTGGCCAATCAGTGTTTTATTTATTGACCAGTCAGAGTAATTTGACATACAGACCATCCCACAGCAGCCACCCACCGTAGCTAAAGGATGATGGCTTGTCTGAGGGCAGCGGGAGCCATGGAAAGTGACAGGGGCTGTGAGGAAGCATCCAGAAGCAAGGGAGACGTGCCCAAGCAGGGTTTGTGGCTTACATAACATTTGAGTGTGTCCCCGAAGGTCTCTCATGAGCAGAAATTTAAATCCCCATTGTAAAGTGCTCAGAGTGTGGGAACCTAAGACAAATCTGATACTTAGAGGCCAGACCCTTGGAAGGTAACTAGAATTAGACAGGGTCACCAGGGTGGACACCATGATTAGATCCGGATAGCTCTATAAAAAGAGGAGAGAAACCAGACAGACAGACAGACAACAGACATGTGCTCTTTACCTCTCAACATATGATCCAGAACCACCTTGAGATTCTGGCAGCAACAGCT
The DNA here is from genome assembly GCA_902168325.1 of Peromyscus nudipes. NCBI lineage: Eukaryota > Metazoa > Chordata > Mammalia > Rodentia > Cricetidae > Peromyscus > Peromyscus nudipes. The sequence continues at coordinate 9,303 of CABHPH010159266.1, read as the reverse complement.
CATTACCATATACAGCCATTTCACCTTGGACTCGAACCTCCTTTCTTTATAAAGAGGCCTGCCTCAAGTGTTTCATGGCAGCGATGCCAAGTGAGTAGGTACTTCAGTCCTCTCTGACTCTCCCTTCTTCCTGAGCCCTTATTCTCTCATTAAAGACTCTCAACACAGACCCTGGCCTGAAGCTAGCCGGCTTGGGAGCCCAAAGAATACATAGGACAAGATGGCCCCCCTGCCCAAGAACAGAAGAAAAGACCTAAAAAGAGACTGAGGGTCTTGGCCACACATTCAGTTCTATATAACGAAAGTAAATTCAAGTAATTGTTCTCCTGGGTCATTTGCTTCCAGCCTTGACATTTGGCTGGACATCCGGCAACAAGTGTGCACTGGCCATGTCTGCCTCGGGACCACATGCTTTTTTCTGAGTCATGGAGAGGCCCTGATTGCGGATATGTAGCTAATGGGAAGGTAAATCTCCATTCCTTTCTAGTCCCTGAAGAATCTGCACCTTGCTTCTTTTTTGGGCTCACTTTAGTCTGTTCTCCAGTGTCCCCCAAAGGCCATTCTATAACAACACCTTACACCAAACAGCAGTGTTTTGATTAATGATATATAGCATGTGCAAGGTGGTCCCATGACTCAGTAAGCTCTGTATGTGTTTTATGTGTGTGTGTGTGTGTGTGTGTGTGTGTGTGTGTGTGTGTGTTGGGAATGGACCCTGGACTAGGCAAGTGTTCTATGTCTGAGCTACACCTCTTAACCCCAGCTTATGGTTTGGATGATTTCAGGTGTCCCTTCTCTTCCTAAGCCCCAGTTCATCCGTAAAGATCCACTTGTAAAACAGATCACCTTATCTACTTACAAAACAAGATTGTGTACATGAAAGACACCATACAAATATGAGGTGTCATCCTGTAGTCAGTGATGGCGAACTAGACAGAAAGGGATCTGGGTCCTTACCACACAGGAGAAGGAAAGGGGTAGGTAGTGAGGAGGCCCAGGCATGGCTGCACGAGAGATGGAGGTTTCAGAAAAGCCGAGAGCCCAGAAGGGAGACTGCTGAGTCATGTGATCTTGCTTCATCCAAGCCTCCCTCACATCCCCTCTGCTTTGATTCCCATCAAATGTGTTCTCCCCTAGCTTCAGGCACGGTGTGTTTCCCCCTCTCTGCCTCCATACTGACTGCATCCCCTGGTGTATACACCCCTAGCTCCACCTCACCTCCCCTCAGCTTTGATTCACATAAAATACGTACACCCCTTGGTTCACCTGTGATATATTCCCCACCTCATTCCCTCCATGCTGACCAAGGCCCCTGGCTGATAGCTGCAATCATAGGCAATTAGAATTCAGATGAGCCCTGAGAGGGTGTGTTTTGTTTTGTTTGTTTTGTTTTGTTTTTGGTGTCTCACATACCCTATATTTACCCATTTTTTACTTTTTTTACATAGTTCCCTCAGCATAGGAAGGTCAAGACCACAGCTGTAGGACATGCTACTCAGATGGGAAAGGAGAGTTAGCGATACAGGAGGTTCTGGACTTCGAGCAGATGGTGGGAGCCCTGCTTTCTACCCAGCACAGCATCTGAATTTTCAGGCTCTAGGCTATCACCCTAGCCCCTGTTTCTGGCTTAAATGATTCTGGAGATCTTCACTTTCTCAGAATGACTTTCAGAGATTCCGAGCTATTGGGATCTAAACTGTGGGAGGCAGCCCGGAAGCTCCTGAGGAACAAGTCAGTTTCAAACAGCCAAAGAGGACCCCTTGAGGGCATGGTGAGCTGGAAGGGGCATCCAAGCAGCTTCCAAAAACAGTTGGAGAGCCCTTCTCTATAAAAACAAATGGCCTTTGCTCCTGCCTCTGGATGTGTGGGAAACAACTCTCATGTCAGGAAACTTCAGTGATTCAGACAAATCAACCACAGACAGGGAAACCCAAGCCGGGCCTTGTTTGGGGTTGAATGGTGTCCCCTCAAAAGATATATTACAGCCTTAACCCCCAGTACCAAAGAATATGATCTTATTACGAGATAAGGTCTTTAACAAGGTAATGAAGTTAAAAATGAAGCGGTCAGGGTGAGTAGTAATCTGGTAACTAGTGACCTTATAAAAAAAGGGAAGTTTGGACATGTCAGACAGGGAAGCTGAAGAGAAAAGATGCAGGGACAAGGAGAAGCAGAGAAGGAGGAGTGGGGATGGGCATCCACCAAGCAAGGAATGAGGAACCAGGAGAAGAAGGTAACAGCTCCATGGTGTAGACCCTTCCCTCCAGCTCAGATGGTGCCTGGCCTTGATGACACCTTGGTCTCAAATGTGTCCCTCCCAAGCTCCAACATAAAGTTTCTCTTGTCTGTTTTATACAGTGTCCCTGGGAAACTGATTCTGACCTTAAAGGTCAGATGCAAATTAGGGGGAAGGTAACAGACTGGAGGTTTGAAGGGTGGGGGATGGTGATAAGCACAGAGGACAAGGGTCAGCTGTGTGCAGTATGTGAAGTTCCTTCACACATCCATCAGCCCTCCTTTTATGCGATTTCTGGGAATTGAATGCTGGTTATCAGGCTTGCCTGGCTAGAACTTTTACCTGCTGAGCCATCACCCCAGCCCAGAAGTACTTAATTTGAATGACAATTTGGGGGGCTTACAGTCTCCATCCTTGTAAGTAAGAAGGACCAGCTGTGTAGTTTCAGCAGCCAGTTGCAAAATAAAAGCGTGTGGTTGTCTTCGTTCATATGATGTTGCTATAGCAAACCAAAGACTGGGTAGTTTAAAAAGAATAAAGTGAAGGGTCCCAGAGTGAGTACAAGGGGGATTAGAAAGCCCAATAGAAGGTGAGTGCAATCAAAATACATGACATACATATGTGAAGTTGTTGAAGAACAGATAAAAACTATTTTAAAAAATGATGGAAGCTTATTGGGTTCTTGGTTCTGAAGGCTGAGAAAGACATGGTGCCAGTGTCTCCCCGGCATCCAGTGAGAGAGCCCTCCAGCAGCCCGATAGCACGGAGAAGGGCCTCCTATGGGGAGGAGGCCAGCGAGGCTGTGGTGAGGACCCCATATCATCAACTCATCTCATCTTAGCCTAACTACCTCCAAATACTTCTAGTCCTGAGTCTACAGATGAACTTTCCAAAACACGAATTTTGCGAGGACACATTCAAACCATTGCGGAAACGCTTTCTTAACGATGACTAAGGTGCTCAAGGTATCAGCTGCAGGACACCACATGAAGCCAAACATAAGTGCTGGGGACTGCTCTCGTTACAGACTCACTGCACTGACTCCAAACACGGAGAGCAAGGCCACCCCACATGCCTGGAACGTATCTTTGCAGATTCTGTCCCACAGCAATGTATCTTTTGTGATTTCGTTTTACATTAAGCTCTTGCATCAATCTGGAGTTCATTTGCTTTGTGATCTGATGTCAATTAATTAAAAATTTTAAGAAGAGACACGTAAATGTCCTGACATCTCTCCCCTGAAAATATGACATAGACCAGATTCTCCACTGTGGTCTTGCCAGCCTGTCAGCTTGGGTGCTCGGTCCACACCATATGTATTGCATTCCTAGAAACCCATTAAAGGTTGGCTTTGTGTGTGTCCCTTCTGTCACGTTCTTCTTGATTATTTGGTCAAATTTGTTTCTTGCTTTGTCTTTAAAGTCAAACTCTGAAGTCTCTTATTCAGGTTTAATAGGGTGGACTTCTCTGGAGCACAGGCCCAGGCCCCTGCGGCCAGGACTCACGGTGTCATTTTTGATCTGGAGGTGACTCTTAAACTGACAGAGTCAATGGCTAGTTGAGCTTTGTCATGAACCCCCGATGAAGTGGCTCGGTCCCTGCAAATTCTGACTGTAGCTCTCCTGGGATCACATACCAGGTGCATCACAACGCATGCCCCGTTCATTTCGGTTTCCACTTTCCATGGCTTTGGACTCCCTCTCCACTTTTACTCCGGTTTCCTCACAGGCCTTTTTGTGCCTCAGGATTTAATGGCAGGTTTTATGACTGTGACACCTATGTTAAGGTGACCTTGCACTCGGGGCAAATAATACTGATGTCTACTAACAGCATTGAATGAGCATTTCCGACTTGGTTGTTTTTGTCTTGAGCCTAAGGCAATGTGTATCCCTGGCTGGTCCTCATTGTGTAGACCAGGACGGTCTCAAACTCAGTGACCCGGGGAATGCTGGGATTATAGGTGTGGTCACTTTGCCCTTGCTGGCAGCCTTTCCTTTCAACCCGACATGTTTAACTTTTTTAAGGAATGAGTTCAAACAAAAGCAAACGTGTCACATGGCTCCAGGAAGAAAGATTGTGAATGTAAATAATTACAGGACTATGGAGACCATCAGCTGGTCCCCTAGAGATCTATGGGATAGAAACTGAAGAGATTTAGGGTCTTTGTCTTGCTTTACCGCCAGCAAGCTGCATACTGGAAGCGGGTATTTAAGCGTTTCTACAGAGGTCATTCCTAACCACCCACCCAAGTTGGGAGGATTATGTGGCCAGTCTTCTTTGCCCTCGGAGATAATTTAAGAGTTAGAAACCACTGACAGCCCGTTAGAAAGTCCAGCATGCATGTAGGGAGTGAAGGGTGAGTGGAGATGACTGAGAAAGAATGTTTTCCTGTGCCCAGCATCAAAGAGGGGAGAGAATAGGAGCTGTTCAGATTGCCTGGTGAAGAGAAAGATAGGGAAAAGGGTCCGGACTAGGTCATAGAGCTGGCGAACTTCCAAGATGACCAGCTTCTTCACCCTCCTGACCTGAGACAAAGGCGTGGGCTACTTAGAGCATAGGTGGCCACCTAGGCTTTTTTCTCCCACCAGCAGGACCCCTGCCCATGGACTGGTTCAACAAGTTCACAACACATCAGGACATGTTTACACAACAGCTGTGGATCAACCAGCCATCCCATCTTTCTTAAAACTGACCAACCCTAAATGAGAGGAGGAGGACTCTTCAGAAGACTTGAAAACCCCAGCCCTGGGGAAGAGACTGAATTCTGTGGCTTCTAGAGTCCCCCTCCTCTATTTTGTGGAGAGTTTTTTTTCTCTGTGTGTCTGCTGCATGAGCAGGCTTTGCCACCCCTAATCAAAGCCTTTCTTCAACGTCTCTCTGCTGCTATTGGCCATGTTTTGAGATTTTTCTGCTGTAACCTATCATGCTCATGATTTTTTTTATGCCTTTTAATTCTGTAACTGGCTAAGAAATGAACCTGGTCAAGACTGCTAGAGTGTATCAAAGGATGATGAGGACACAGGCCATGGCCACCCTGTCCCATTCCCACCTGCTATGTGCAAAAAAATGAGTTGTCAGCAGTGGGGTGCTTTCCAAGGAGCAATGCAGCACCATCACAATGATGTCACAGATCAATGAGGTGAAGTATTGAGAAATTACATCATCCCATCTAGTAAGTAAATGAAAGGAAAGAAGCTAAGAAAATGATGCACCACTTCTCCCAGCACTGCTCCGCACAGACAGCAACACAAACACAGCTCTCCATCTAAAGGGGATACAAGAGTTTATTTATTCTGAAAGCAAACCTGAGTGGACATGGCCAGGGCACACAGACTTCGGCTGCCTCAAGCTCCATTATTCTGACTTGGAAGCAGTTTCACGGCATTCCTAGGATGACAGAACCAAGAAAGTTATACATCGAGGCATCCATAAAATACATTCGCGGAAACACTGGAGGCGGCTTACAACAAGGTGGGGAAGATCTCAGCTCTAGGCCTCGGATGCTGTTGGACAACACCTGTAGCCCTTCGACTGGTGGAAAACTAGGGTTGTATTGGTATAGTACAAAAGCTTTTTTTTTTTTTCCATCTGCCTGGATGTTATGTCTGCTAGTACTGGAATGTTAGGTTAGACACACAGTGGGTACAGGAAATGGCTGACAGTCACCCAAGGTAAATTGCAATTAGGCTCCAGATCTGCAACACTCCATCAGTCAGCTGCCACAGACACAGCTTCTTGTCGGGAAGTCTCCTTCACCTGGGCAAATGGGCAAAGAGGAAACACAGGAAGTGGAGATGTGTCCCCTGAGAAATTCTAACTCCACTCTAGAGAAAGTCATACACTGTAAACTACACTCAAAGATAAATATGTCATGACTTGATGAAGGAGCCTGTTCACAAGCCTTGACAGAAATCTGAAGTAGAAGACATCCCTCGGGGTGGAGAAGTCGTATCCAGCTAGAGCATGGAAGCTGGATGGTCTGTGTCGAGAGAGAGAGAGAGAGAGAGAGAGAGAGAGAGAGAGAGAGAGAGAGAGAGAGAGAGAGAGAAGTTTTCCTAAAGAAGTACCCTAGGCAAAGACAAATACAGTTTGTCTGTACCCACAGAGGATGGGCTGCAGGACACACCCCACCACCAGCACCAAAATCCAGAGGTGCTCCAATGGAAGGTCCCATACTTGCCTTGTTCATCACTGACTGAACATATTAAATGATCTATAAAGGGCTTCTAACAAGGAGTGCACATGCTATGTAGCTGGGTTTTCTTTTGTATTGTTTAAGGAATCATGACAAGAAGGAATAAGTCTGCATATGTTCAGTACAGATGGAATTGCTTCTCAGGTGCTTTGATTCTAGGGCAGGTTGGATCCATGAATTTGGAGCTCCCAGATCTGAGGAGCTAGATACTAGCCTGTGGCACACAAAGGGAGAGAGTTCAGTCTCCAGTGGTACAAGTTGCCGATGCTACAGGGTGGCTGGATCCAGACTGCATAGACTTTGAGCACAGGCTCTACCCATACAAGTGAGAGCATCCCAATGGAGGAAGACAGGAGCGAGGCTTGGCTCAACAAGGTGAGCGCAGACACAGTGCATACTGTGCTGGATGGTGGTGTGAGGGCTTGAGGCTCAGTACCACTGTCCTCAGGCTGCTTGGGCAATGGTGGAGTTGACCAGGAACACTGAAGTCATCTTAGTAAGCAGCAGAGAGGGGACCAAAGAAAATGTTACTGTCAGGTAGGTTTACTTTTTTAAATGTGTCCTCACAGTGTTTGGATTAGGTACCCTCGGGTCTGTGATTTAGCTGGAAATAAATGACTACTTGCTAGAATTTTTTTGTTGTTTATAAAATTGCACACATTCCCCATGGCAGGGTTGAAAGGGTTAGAATGTAGGATTCTGTGGCTGTAACTTACCCTCCCTTATTGTCTAATTTGTCATCCCCCCCCCTTCCAGAATGAGGACAAAACGTTGTCAAATGAGCTATGGTTTTATGTTGTTGTTGTTTTGCACCCAGAAAAAGTGTGTTTGCCTTCCCGGCTTTGCCATATGCATCATCAAAACCATCAGGGTGAAGCTCTCTGGAACAGTTATCCCCTTCCATCCCGTCTCCTTCCTCAGGTGGGGATGAGGTTTGCATCACCGTCCTATCCAAGTGCACCAGCCACTAGCCTGCAGCCTCCTGTGGGGAATCTGGCTTTGATTACTTGGAGACAAAAATAATCTCAGCTTGAAGAGAGATCCCAATCACAACTTTCTAAATAATAGACACCAAAATATCCAATACTCTAAATAGACAAACTCAACCCCTGCTCCTTCTGCAAGAGGCAATCGACAGACGTCACAGCGGGCTGTGCTGCCAAGAACGCATTATACTTCCCAGATGCACAGGCTGACACACTCAGCAAACTATGTATGAAATTTCTCTGGAAGAGTCGAGGATAATAACAGTTCCCCCACACCCCATCAACACCACCAACATTAACTGAAGTAACTCCATTCAGAGTGACGCGAGAGGACACCTGGGTGCCATGATGTGGATGCTATAAAGGGACTTGTTATTATCTGCATTGCCTTTTTCTCAGTCTCTAAGCTTTCCCTTTACTCCAATAGCTAAGAATGGGAACTCCTTAAAAAGGTGGCAATGCCAACATCATCAAATAGGACACAAAGCTGTAAAACTTCTTCTGGCCCTTCCATGGGAACAAGGAACCCTTATTGTGTGCAGAACCTAAGGGACTAAATCTGGGCCACACTCACCTACTCTTACAACACACACACACACACACACACACACACACACACACACACACACACACTATACCAGTAATGGCTAGCCAATAACTATATAGATGTTATAGTCTCATGAGAAACAGAAGATGAGCTCAAAGATATTTTCACAGAAGTTTATTGGGATCTGGGAAGGTGGCTTTGTTGCTGAAGAGCTTGCTGTGAAAGTATGAGCACCTGAGTCAGATCTATGTGACCTGTGTGAAAAGGCTGTTCACAGCAGTGTGCACCTGTACTCCCAGCACTGGGGAAGAAGAGACAGGAGGATCCCTAGGGCTTGATGACCAGGCGGTTTAGCTGAATTGATGAGTCTCAGGTTCAATGAGAGACCCTGCTTCAAAAACTAAGATAGAGATCAATTAAAGAAGATACTCAACATTGACCTCAAGCCTCCACACACATGCACAGGTGTGTATGTGTACCCACATATGCATGTCTATGAATACACACACACACACACACACACACACACACACCAAAAAATAAAAATAAAAATTTAGAGATTTATCTATAACTAGGCACTCTTCTTCAGCTCAAGCCAAGTCTTCCTAACTACTGTCCTTGAAAGGAGCAAGTATGCAGCGTAGTTGGTATGATTCACCCTTGGAAATCCTTCTCCAAAGCATAGCTTGTGTGGGTTCTCTTTCATGGAGGTCTTATAAGCCTTCCAGTCTCCACTGCTGGGGAAGTTGGGCTTTTGGGTTGACAGACTGAGTGTTAAGCCAGGGGGATTCCCAAGGAAGCTGCTTCTGCTGCTGTCTTCTCCCAACACCCACCCTTAGCTCTCAAGGAGAGGGAGGCACTTTAGAGCATTCTTCTTGGTTGGGTACTTAGTTTCTATAGGAGGCTTCCTGTCAAACATTGAATGCTAGCAAATATGATAAATACATAAACTCACACAAGAAACATGTTTTCAAACATGGCAACAGTAAAAATGAGTGTAATTAGCAGAAACAATTTTGTCTCAGTCTATCCTGGGCTGCCTTGTTAAACAGTATTCTCTCAGCTTCACTCTTCCAGTTACTCAGGGTGTGTAACAAATGTGATTTTTGTTTTGTTTTGTTTTGTTTTTTGAATTAGCAAAAATGTTAAGATTGACCAAAATTCAGGTCCATTTGGGAATGCTGTTTTCTTTTTCTTTGTTTGCTTGTTTTTGTTTTTTCAAGACAGGGTTTCTCTCTGTATAGCCCTAGCTGTCCTGGAACTAGCTCTGTAGACGAGGCTGGCCTCAAACTCACAGAGATCTGCTTGCCTCTGCCTCCTGAATGCTGAGCTTAAAGGC
>CABHPH010159263.1:56777-69204 GCA_902168325.1 Peromyscus nudipes | reverse complement strand
ATACAGGATCCAAAGACACCTCTTACTCCGTGGCTTGCTGTATAGCTGGGTGGCTGGGCCCTGATGTCCTCCTCCTTCTCTGGCTCCTCAATCTTTCAGGTTCCAGCGAGCACCATGGCGTCCTCCCTCACTGCCTCTGCAACCACCGCTGCAGTAATCCCTGCTGCGTGGAGCCCAGGTCCTGCAGAACGCACCTGCCCCGCGTTGTGCTCTCCACCAGTTCCCAGTTGAGAAGCAATCAGCAAGGTGATTAGCATCCACTGTGCGGGTTCGGGCGTCCCTGAACCTTGTAGCATTCACCCAGCTCTGTTGCGCCCCAAAGGGTCACCCGGGGAGTCCCCGGCTGCTGCTCCTTCCCTGTGCTCGCCATGACCGACCGCTCGCTCGCACCCGCGCCTCTCACCCGAGCGCCCGGCGATCTGCTCACCCGCAGGCCCGGGGAAGACCGCGCAGGAAGGATCGATCCAAACCGAGGATTCCCGAGGAAGGCAGAGAAACCCCAATGCTCTAGCCAGCTTCTCCCAACCTAAATCAATCCATCCATCCTTTGTCTCCAAGCTCTTATCTCTCTCTTTTTCCGTATACCTTTTTTGACATCTTTCCTTGTGGCCCTGTTCCTCTTATTTCCACATCAGTTCATCATCCAGTTTTGCTCTCACTCACGGCCCACCGGCGGTAGACGCCATCTTCGTGCCTCCCCTTTGTCGTTTTTGCTTTGTGTTTCCTAAGACTTTTTTTTTTTTTAAAGATTTTATTATTTATTTATGTATATGAGTAATTTATTTGCATGTACAGCTTTATGCCAGAAGAGGGCATCAGATCCCACTAGAGATGATTGTGAGCCACCATGTGGTTGTTGGGAGTTGAACTCAGGACCTCTGGAAGAGCAGGCGGTGCTCTTAACCACTGAGCCATCTCTCCAACCCCCAAGACATTTCTTGATTGTGAAGTTTTAAATGCGTTTTTCTGTATCCAAGGGCTTTTATAGTTTTATATTAGGCCTCTGGCCCATGCCATGTAATTTTTGTGCCGTTTGTGATGACATTGTCCTATCTTATTGACCCTATGATATATATATATATATATATATATATATATATATATATATATATATATATATATGATAAATATAGTCATAGGAAGTAAAAAATAATATATTTTCCATCCTAGGAAAAAATATATGTTGCAATATGACTGGGAAGTTCAGAGAAACAGGTTTTTAAAAATTTACAAAGTTTTCAAATAGTTATATATGTAGACAATTTTAGGTTTCTTTTTCCCTTTATTGGTGTATGTGTGTGTGTGTGTATACATATGTTGCTTGTATGCATGTGCACACACAGGAGTGAAGCGTGATCCTAATTAGTCTTATTAAATAGAAACCCAGAGTCAGATGTTAGGGTGAAAGCTGATAGATCAGAGAGGCAGAGCAGCAGCCACCAGAGACTTCTTACCTCTACAAAATCTCAGACCAGATGGCATCTGTTTCTGCCTCTGGTTTTATTGTTAAGACTAAATAGATTCATGCTTCATGAGAGCATGTGCCACAGTGCACACGTAGCTGTCGGAGCAGCGCTGTGGAGGTGGTGTGCTCCTTGTACCTTTACATTGGCTCTGGGGACCAGACTTGGGTCACCAGGCTTGCATGGCAAGTGCCTTTACCCGATGAGCCATCTTCCTGGCCCAGTTTCTACTGTTTTCTACTTCCAGTTTATAACAAGGTCTTTGCATGGTTTACAAACCTCCAACATTTTTAATGCCCATGCTCTCCATTTAAAGTGATTGGTTTTGTTCTAATCATTAAAGACAGAGAATACAAAGAACTTGCTTTTGAACTTGCTTTTTTTTTTGGTATGTATGTGATTGTTTTGCTTGTATGCATGTATGTGCACCATCTGCATGCCTAGTACTCTGTAGAGGCTAGAAGAAGGTGACATGTCCCCTGAACTACAGTTCCAGATGGTTGTGAGCTGCCATGTTGGTGCTGGGAAGTGAACCCAAGTCCTCTACAAGACTCTTAACTGATGAGCCATCTCTCCAGCCCCACCTTTTCTTTTTACAAATATTTTATTAAATTTTGAGCATTTCATGGCATGCATACTGTATTTTGATTTACATTTATTTCTTACATTGAATGTCTGTACTGTTGAATCTTGTAGGTGTGAGGCAGTGCTATGGTCCTCATCCCTCTATCCAGTCTGTCTCACTGACTGGAAACTCTGTATTGAACCGTTTTTATCTTGTAGACTCTCTATCTTTGACGTTCGCTTTATGCCAGACTTCAGTAGGTACTAGAATATCTGCTAAGTAAATAAATAAATAAATTTGGGGCTGCAGAGATGGCTCAGTGGTTAAGAGCACTGGTTGCTCTTGCAGAGACCCTGGGTCAATTCCCAGCACCCACCTGGCAGTGGTTCACAACTGTCTGTAACTCGTTCCAGGAGAACTGACTCCCTTTCTGGCTTCTGAAGACACTGTATGCAGGTGGTGCATAGATGGACATGCAGGCAAATAGAAATACATTTTTAAGGGAGTGAGTTTAACAGCGATCTGTTGAATGGAATTTGGAGGCCTACATTTAATCTGTCTCGCCATTTTGGTTATTGAGTATGATTTTGAGCAAGTTTGGGCTTCAGTTTACTCTGTTAAGTGGAGGAGCTGGGGGTTACAAACTTGGAGCAACAGTGACTGAGCTGACTGGGCTGATGACGTGAGGAAAGAGACGCTGACAGGATGGCAGCATGGAGAGAAAAGTCTAGGTCCCAGGGTCAGCAAGTACACGGCACGGCAGACCCATGAGCAGTGCCTTCTAGCTTTTCAGTGAGACAAACGTTGGCAATGCATTCAAAGCATAGTTAAAAATGCATAGAAAACCCATGCAAGTTCCACCAGTCCTGAGTTGGTCTGGGCGTCTAGTTTGGTGGTTGGTCATTCTGTTCAATATAGTGCAATGCTCCATACTGGCCAGTAGGGGGAGGAAGAGTTCTCCAAAAGTTTGTTCCGTACTGTCTAAAACAAAGCAGAACTGAGGGCAGTATATCTGGTGTTCCATGGGCAGTATAGTCCAATGTGAGGGGGTTTTCCGTTGTACAAATAAAGTTTTAAAAACTGACAGTACTCCAAATATATTGGAGGAAGACATCCTGTGTTTACCCATCCCTCTTCCACCATAAGACCTGCCACAGAGCCAGAAATACATAGATTAATTTGTCTCCAGCAAAGGAAATAAAACCTAGGATTTGGCAGTTTTGGAAGGAGAAAAGAATCATTTATCAAAACCTAGATTATCTTCTTTCACCCCACCCCCAGTTTTTAACATTTCTTTATTTCTAAGAAGAATGAAAAGGCCCAGAGACACCGCAGTTGATTCATAATAACAGGGAAAAAAAAACAGTTTTATAGTTTTGCCCCTTTAGACATACTTTCTGAGTATGTCTTCTGTGTTCTGTAGATTTTTAATGACTCACTGGGAAGGACAGGAAGGTGTGTGCATATGCACTTTCCGCTTTTCTATAAATCAATATAGAGAATGCTTAGCACATAATGAGTACTTACACTTTATAAATTCTATATTGGTTCTCAATATGGAATCAAAGGAGGTTGCATTTTGCCAAACTCGTGTATGTGTGTGTAGCCTAAGGCTATAATCCAGCCATAATTAAAAAAAATGAGCTCTGAGGATTTCATTACTAGCATCTGGTTTAAATGTTATTGATGAACAGGTATAGTTAGGGCATAAATGTTTGTGCCTCCCCCCCATAAAAGGCTGAAGTGAAACAAAGTCATAGTGTAACATCTCATTCATAAATGACATGAGTGGGTTCTTTGTTCTGATGGTTGTCAGGTACTAAAACATGCCTTCCTCATTTCTTCCTGTTCACAATGTGCAGCTGCTAAGGAGACCTCCTAAATTGAATTTACATTAATGGTTTCTCCAACACTTTTTTTTCTGTCTGTCTGACTGTCTGTCTGTCTGTCTGTCCATCTTCTATCTGTCCATCCTTCTATAACCTATTACCTACCTACCTGCCTGCCTAAGTTCTTGCTGTGTAGTCTAGCCTGGGCTTGAATTCACACACCTCTTGCTTCAGCCTCCTAAGGGCTGAAATTACAGGCATATGCCAGGTTTATCAACACTCTTAATTCTAGACAGTCAACAAAGCAGCCTGTTCAAGTGTTTGCCAGTTCGTAGGGTAAATGCTTCCATCAGGCACCATTTCCAGCTGCTTGCCTGATATCATTGGACATGAAGAGAGACACAGCATTTAATAGAGATCCAACAGACAAAAATAATGTCGAGCATGGAGATAATAGAATGTGTAGCCCAACTAGGAAGCGGAAAGTGTTGCATGCAATTAGTCCCCACAACGTAACCAATAGAGGAAAATTACAATTGTTTCATGGCCTTTAAGCTTTTGCGTGAAGGTATTAAAAAGTCCCCCATCATTAGAGAAATGGAAGAAGAGCAAAGTGAAGTTCATGTGTAAAACATTGCCGCAGTGAAGAGTGGTCTACCCTATAACTCTGCTCCACAGGTGACACCTTTCCCGTCCTTGGCCAATGCACATGCTCTTGACTAAGTGTGGATGAGTTTCCTGCATTTTGTGCTAGTGCTTTTGTTGTCATGGCTGTCTGGGAGTTCCTTTAACATGAATTCCCTCCATATTGCTTCCTCCCTAGGATATCTGTGTGTGTGTGTGTGTGTGTGTGTGTGTGTGTGTGTGTGTGTGTGTGAACCACTTTGCTCGTGTATATTGATAAATTTGTCCTTCCTGAATCTTCCAGATTTATCTGAATAATAGGAACAGCACATGTCAACATTCCCACCATCAGCTACAAGTTCTCTGAGTCCATTTACCTTGTGGTCCAATTCTTTGCCTCCCTTCATCTTTGCTTCCCCTCTCTCTCTGTCTCTGTCTCTGTCTCTGTCGTGAATGTGTACATATGTGTGGTGTGCACAGGCCCTTGTAAGGGCAGAGGCCTCCTTCCCCCTCTCTCCACTTTATTTCTGTATGTAAGGTTTCTCACTGATCCTGAGACTTACCATTTTGGCTCTTCCTCTCTCTATCCCCTACCCCAGTTCCAATGCTGGAACTGTAAGTACACACAACTTTGCCCAGCTTTTACGTGGTTGCTGGGGATTTGAACTCATGTCCTCCACAGCAAGTGCTCTTACCACTGAGCCATCTCCCCAGCTCCTGATTATCTGCTTTTGTAAAATGTTATGTAGGCTTGTTGCTCTGGAAGACTGAAAGGTAACCCAACCACACACTTTGCTGTCTGCCTGGACTGAATGACAGATGAGGAATGATTAGTCACTGAAAGTCTTTGAAAACATAGTGTGACTGGCCACTGTTCATGAGGCATGTGTATTAATGATTTGTAGACTGGAGGGTTAATAAAGTTTACTTATGTAGCCAGTGACACTTATTATGCTGTGACAACTAAAAATGAATCCGTATTATAGACAAATTAGTGTTATTTAGCTAAATGGTGGTAAATGAAATCCATGCATGCTGGAACCATGGAATGTTCAACCATGCCTGTGTCAACAATTGATTTTTAATGGCATTTAATTGTTACTTTTGTAATTTGATTTAAAAATAATGACTGTTTAACCGTAGCTCACAAAATTCCTGAAAATTTAGTAATTACCTCTCACAAGCTGGTGTGAACCACATCCACCCATCTCTGCAGAAACCCATAAAGCATTCAGCGCTTAACCACTGATGTCTGTAACTCAAGTTAGGAAGCGCGGGGCTGTGACTCCAGTTCACTGGAAGGATGCTGTAGCCCGAGCCATCAGGCCAAGGTTGATATTCTTTAAGCTCTCCTCATAACGTGCATTCAGATAACCAAAACAATTATAATAATACCACAACCTTATTGTATAGCTCCTTGGTTTTCGTAAAAAGAATGTTTGGCAGCTCAATGACTTTTCATTAAAAGATTCATTTTTGACTACACTGTGTTTGTTCTTTCATTAGTCTGCTTTGGCTGACTGCACTGTGGTAGCAAATGACTCCAGAGTTTCAGGAGTTGAAAACAATAGTCCTATCTAGTGGTTCATTTTGATTCCTTCTCTAGGGCAACTCTGCTGCTGGCTACAGATCCATCTGTGTACAGCTGCAGTCTGGTTCTTTTTAGGACTCTGGCTGGAGGTTAGGAGTTCCTTACCCTGGAGTTAGGAATATAGGGCATGCTTCCCCCATGGAAAAGGAAAATAAGAGCTGGACCTTGACATGATCCTCCCTCCCTCCCTCCCTCCCTTCCTTCTTAGACTGGGTCTCACTTTGTAGCTCCGGCTGCTCAGAGAATTGCCTGTGTAGACCAGGCTGATCTCAGAGATGGCCTGCCTCTGCCTCCTGAGTGCTGGGATTAAAGGCACCTGGCTTTAACACTGTTCACACAGTGGCTCCTGTGGTGTGCATTGGCTAAAACAACGGACATGGGGAGGGGAGGATCAGCATTGCATGGCCCACAGTCATCATGGGGAACTACATTGTCCTGTAGGGGAAGAGAAGAAACCACCCTGGGTTTGTTCTTGTGAGGAGACAGGAAAAGCTTCTCAAAAGCCTCCCAAGTCCAGGAACTTCATTGTAAAGAAATTCCTTGGTTAAGCTAAAGCATGTCTTGTGTTACTCAAACGTGTGCTGTATCAGTCAGCATCGATGTCACATGGAGTTTGTTAGAACAGAGATTCTGGGTGAATTCCCTGTGTTACTTGTGTGTACTTTAATGCTTGGGACACTTGGACCCACCTGGCAGATGTCTGCTCAGGTGCTCTCTTAGGCTCTTGTTCTCTCTTCCTCTGCCCTTTCTGCATTCTCAGATATATGGCGCCTCGACTCTCTCCTCCCTTCCTCCCCACTCCGCTTGGCATCACCAGTGGCCACTATCCAAGCCAGCATAGTTCTTCTCTCCTCCACCCTCCCCACCTTGCCTTGGCTCACACCTGGGAACTGTGTCATGTGACTGACTTCCTGTCTCCTTATCCACCCGTGCTTCCCCACCTCATTACCTGCCAAGTGATCTTTGTAGAATTCAGTTTTCATCCATTTAGTAGCAGTGGAGATGACAAGAAATTTGGAGCAGGGAAGAGGTGATGTACAGTGTAGGTCGAAAGAGAGCTCTGCCTGTCAAAATCAGCCTCAAGGAAAGTCCTGACCAGTCTCTCCAAAGCTCAGAACTCTTGACGTTCAGCTTTCGGGTTACTGTCCAACTCTGGGGAGGACACCAGCTTCCCTATGATATGTCTTCTCTCAATAAAACTCGTGGTTCCTTGTACAGAATGGCTACATTAGCAACCGATGGATTTGTACTTCTGCATCTCTGCATGGTGGAAATGCCCTCTTTCTCGCCCTCATCTTGTCTGCTTGCCAAGGCTCCTCTCCAGTATCCTTTGCAAGCCTTGCTTGACACTGGAAGAGATCAAATCCATATGTCATCTCACCTATTGCATAAGTGATTGCTTTATACTTTGATTCCTCCCTTGCTGTCTTCTGAGACCTCCAAGGATATGGATTTTGCCTAACTCATCTTCAGAACCCCAGAGAACATCATGCTCAGCATATTAGAGACAATCCAGGTTGTTTCATGAATGGAGTGAAGATCAAAATGATGGCTCAGGCAGCCATTGTGAGGAAATGATAAACATGGTTGGGTTGGTATACACAGAGCACCTATTGTCAGACGCTTACCTGGCACTCTAGAATGAAAAGCGGCATTAAGATTGTGCCTGTTGCTTTTAAATGGATGCTGGATTCCTCTGGTTCCAGATGCATTAATCAGATCTAAAACAGACGTGTGTTGGCAAATGAAAGGGAGTGTTGATTGTTTCAGGTGATGACATTTATTGCTGATGTGCTAATATCCTTGTTCGGATATGTATGTATTTTTATAATATACTTCTTAATGACCTTTCAAAAAAGATAGTACTTTACAATGAAAATTTAAGTACAAAATCTCTTTCCTTTTTATGTGCTCGAGAAAGAATTATGTGACAGCATCTAAGATTTATTGAGCCTCTTCTGCCAGGTCCAGCTTTTGTTTTGAACAATTTTATTAAGACATGATTTATGAGGCTGGGGATGCAGCTCAGTGGTAGAGCCCTCATATGGCGTCTGAGAGGCCCTGGGTTCAATCCCCAATGTATCTCCAAATAGAATTTATATGACATAAGTTTTAGGACACTTACAGAATGATGTAACCTGCACCACAATCTAGTTGAGAGTATTTCTATCCCCCTAGAGTGGAACTTTGTGCCATATCGCCACTTAGTATTTTTAATCCCTTGGTGTCAGGAATCTACTTTTGGTTTCTTTGGGCTTGTCTTTTCTGGACACTTCATATAACTAGAGCCATAGACTGTGTAGCCTCTGTAATTGGCTTGTTTCACTTGGCACAGTATCCTCCAGGTTCCTTGCTGTGGTAGCACATAACAGTATTCTCCTGTTTTTTCTCACTGAGGAAGAACGTTCTGTTGTACCGAACTTGTTTATCTTTTCACCAACTGATAGACATTTAGGCTGTTTCCACTTTTGACTATTATGAATAACGATGCTATAAATATTTAAATGGAAATATTTGTGAGGACGTGTGCTTTTATTTGTCTTGGGTAGATACCTTGACATCTTTGGTAGACACTTGGACACCTTGGGTGTACTAAAGCTAAGAGCTAGGGGGTGATGGACACGGGGCTTGAAGCTGGTTGGAAATCACTGACATTTCCCTAGCTAGTCCTAGTCCCTGCCCCACAGGGCTTGACAAAACAAGCAAACCAAAACAAACAAAACAAAAAAACAAAGAAAGAACCAGGGAGCTAGAGATACAGTAAAAATTAGTTGGCCTCAGAGTGTCAACGTGGAGAGGGGGGTGACCATGTCTCTGCTCTGACTGGAGAATCTCAGAGGCATCAGCGATATTATCAATGGCCCTTGGTGACTTCAAAAGAAAGGACAGGCTATGCTGCCTCCTCCCACTGGAGGACTTAGAAGAAAATTAGCTAGAACCCGGGGGAGTGGAAACGTCAACCAGAAGTTAAGTTCAAGTCAACAAATGTCGACTTGCTAGGCTTCTGCGGAGGCCCTCTGTGAGGGCTAAATTGAGACTCACCCACCTGAAAGCTGGCAGCTGCTCCTGGTGGGCGTTACCAGGGTCTTGCTCTACCTGCCTCCTGCCATCTCCGGCCTTGAGGCTGAAACCTGGGAAGCTTTTTAGAGACATGGGTGGAGATATCCGAGGAAAGGGAAACCAAGATGGCCTGCATTTCTGCAGCACCCTCCCCGGGGCTCACCCTCCTTCAGTCCATTCTACACAGTGGGTGGGGTGGGGAGTGACCCTCCCTCCATAATTCTTTGATTGGAATTCTCCGATAGCTCCCCACTGCCTTCATTGCTAATTCAACTGCATCTTTTCACCCTCCCAGGCAGTTCTTTCTACAAGGTACCCACAAAGCTGTATTAAGTACTTTTCTCAGGGCCAGGCCAGTGAGATATAGGAAGGGCCCTGAAATGCACCTTCTTAGTTATATCTAGTATTTTCTCAGGGGCATTAGAAGCAAGAGAAACCACATATACATTTTATTTTAAATTCCTTCCATTCTTGGAGGAAGAGAGCAACATAGGCCTCACAATCTTGTGGTGTCTAGGGTCTTGGGTCTTATGGCCTCTGTAGAAACTGCACCTTATTAAAAAAAAAAGAAGAAGAGAAAAAAATCCTTTCCATTTTAAACAAATATTTTATATCTTACTTCTATTTTGTGCATATGGATGTCTTCCTGTATGTATGTGTGGGTATCATGTATGCGCTGGGTTCCTCTGGAAGCCAGAAGGCATCAGGTCCTCGGGAACTGGAGTTACAGATAGTTGTGAGCTACTAGTGTGTGTGCACTGGGAACCAAACTCAGGTCCTCTGCAAGAGCAGCAAGTTCTCTCAACCCCTGAGGCATCTCTTCAGACTCCTTTCATTTCTCAAAAATGAGGACTCTGAGTTATTTTAAACATATCCTAGGGCCCTAAACAGTACCATGGCTTAAAAGGACAGGTTTTGGTTCCCCATTAGAGGGTAAATCCCTTACTCACCCCTCCAGCCTCTTCTCTTGGCATTCTGCTCTCCGAGCCCTGCTCTGAGCAGGGGTATCATCCTGTGGTTGCTCCTCTGCGTCCCTGGACCTTCAGTCCTGAGCCCAGTGAGGGTGGAGACAGGGGCTTAGCTTTCTGTAGACACCTGAGTTTAGAACTCACCTGACTGCAGGAAAGGATTTGTGAATCGAACTGGAAGGCATGCTGGTGTGAAATGGATGATTTGGGGAACAACAGCTGCTTCTTGCAAAAAGAGGTCTAGATGTGTGCCCCAGAATAATGACAGAAGTTCAGCCCAGGGCCTGAAATCACTGCTCGGAGAGGAGATGGAGTCTTCTGCCTCCCTAGTTCTTGAACTAACACTTGACTCTTTAAACAATAAACTTAACACACAAGGAAGTCCCAAAGCCCCGGTTAAGAATACTAAAATGAAATACAAGGGTTTATGGGTTAAGAGGGTTGCGATTATCATATAATATATAATAAGATTGATTGAGCACTTACTGTATGTCAAGTGTACATCTAAATGATTGACATGTATCAACTCAATCCTTAAAACAGTCCCATCTGGGAGTTACTTGGATCATTTCAGTTTTATAGATGAGGTTTACAGAGATGTGATTTTCTCAGTCATTAGCTAGTAGAGGACAGATCTTAAATGTAAATCAACATAAGGGTTTGGTTTGTCTATTTACCAAACAAGGACTCATCAATCAAAAATTTAAACCAAATGTCATGGTAACTCATATCTGTAGTTTTAGCACCCTGGAAACCGAGGCAGGAGAATTGCTATGATTGGTGCCAGCCTAGGTTAGATTACACAGTGCAGTCTGAGTCATCATGGGCTATGCAGGAAGACCCTGTCTCATTTTCCCCACTCCCCTGAAAACCTCACCAAGATTTCTGCTCCCGCGGAAACAGCCTCCCCTTTACTGACTAAGGTATAAGCTCTGGAGCCTAGCGTCTCAGGCTCTTGGCATCTGCCTCCACTGTGGCTCCCCTGCCCTGAAGCAGGGTATCCCCTTCGCTAAGGCCCCACCCTGCTGCCCCCACTAGATAGCGTCCCTTCCCCACCAAGACACTAAACCTTTTATGACTTCTTGCTTGGCCATTCTCTGGGCTCGGAGAACTTCTGCTTGAGGTGTTCTGGTGTCTTTCTCCCCATTGAAGGCAGAAATAGCCCATGTTCCCATGGGGGATGGGGGATCTGCTCATATCTCTGTTCCCATGGGGGATGGGGGATCTGCTCATATCTCTGTTCCCATGGGGGATGGGGGATCTGTTCATATCTCTGTTCCCATGGGGGATGGGGGATCTGTTCATATCTCTGTTCCCATGGGGATGGGGGATCTGTTCATATCTCTGTTCCCATGGGGGATGGGGGATTTGCTCATATCTCTGTTCCCATGGGGGATGGGGGATCTGTTCATATCTCTGTTCCCATGGGGATGGATAATCCTCACCTGTGTTTGTCACATCTTACCTTGCTCTAAAGTGGTCACTGTGTAGCTGCTTTGCTTACTGGACTGTGAGCTTCTTGAGGGATACAATGGTGTCTGGTCTCAAGTCTAGCCTGTTGGAGGACAGAGCCACTCAATCTAACAACCAGAAACTGAAAAGCAATCTGTGTCATGTCTAGGTCTGGCAAGAAACAGCAAAGGGAGAATCCCAGTTACAAACAGAATATGAATATCTCCTCCCTCTGGCAGTAACCCCAGTGTTTCCTCTCTTAACTGTCATGGAGACATGGCTGTGGCTAAGTCTTATGTCTCTTGTTTTATATGCTCTCCATCTGGACCTTTTATGTCTTGGGCCAGCAACTCTGTCCATTCTGTTCTAATCTAACACATATCACAGCTGGCTACAGCTGCAGTTAGAAAGGTCCAAGTTCTCCCTTATCACACCCCTGTGTCCCTTGCTCCTGCGTAGAGCCATGTGCCAGGTCGGTGCTCCTGAATCCCCTTCTCCTTTCCCTTCCTCCTTTCTTTAAGGAAAAGCCTAGATGTATCCAGAACCTTCCATGAACAGGCCTGAACATCACTTCCCTTCTTCTGTCCTATGCTCTCACTGTTCCTAGTCTGTGATTCCCTGCCTCCCTCCCTCCCCCTGCTGGGCACGCTTGACTTCTGTATCTGTCAGTTAGACCTAGACTGCCTGCCATCATCCCCGTCCCATGTCCTTGTCTCTGGGATCACTGCTTATCATTCCTCAGAACTTGTAATGTTGAATAACCTCCATGAATGGGCCTGTGCCTCAAATGACTGTCTTATTGTTTGGGAAAACTGCATTTCTTCCTTCCTTCCTTCCTTCCTTCCTTCCTTCCTTCCTTCCTTCCTTCCTTCCTT
>CABHPH010159263.1:0-56677 GCA_902168325.1 Peromyscus nudipes | reverse complement strand
AGGGTTTTTCTGTGTAGCCCTGGCTGTCCTGGAACTCGATTATTAGACCAGTCTGACTTTGAACTCACAGAGATCCACCTGCCTCTGCCTCTGAGGTCTGGGATTAAAGGTGTGCATCACCATGCCTGGTTTGTAAGTTTCTTAAAACAACCCCAAACAGTAAAATTAATTTAACCAAAAAGCAAGGGTAAATCACAACCCCAGGAGGGAGAGGATGAATACCCATTATCCAAAATGCTCTGGGACCAGAAATGCTGCACATTTCAAAGTTGTCTGGATGTGGGGATATTTGTATAAACTTTATTGGTTGAATGTCTCTAATCTGAAAATTTGAAATCATTGAGAGTTCATGTTCAACTATTACTTTATTTATTTAGTATATGCAGATAAGGATCAGAGGACAACCCACAGGAGCTGTCTCTTACCATGCAGGTAGGGCCCAGGGATCAAACTCAGGTTGTTAGTCAAGCTTGGTGTAGGTGCTTTGCTCTATGAACCATCTCACCAGCCCTGGAACTTTCTGAGCATTTCAGACTTTAAGATTAGGAATACTCAACCTGTACTACTACATTTCAACAAATCTGAAATGCATGCTAGGACATATCTGGTCTCTGAAAAGTTAGCACATGACAATGCATCTTCTACAAAACAGTGTCACTGCTGTCCTGTGGGCACAGGTGACAGAGAGTACACACTTCACCAGAACCATCAGCTTGCTCTGCTGGGTGGGGTGGGGGTGGGGGGCTGGATCCCACCTCTCAGCACCCTCCAGCCTGCTGTGCCTTGAACACACCAGGCCAGGCCAGCCTCGGGGTTTTTGCCCTAACGGATCACTTTATCTAGAATGCTCCTTCAGCTTGGCTTGTGCCTTGACTTCCTTCTGGTCCTCTCTCAAATGTCTCCTTCACAGGGAATCCTTTTTCATCCCGTTTAATGCTTGCAACACCCCCATTCCCACTTTCCATCTTTTTACCTTACCATTTTCTCTGAGGCTTTTTAGCATTGTCTGGTAGTCAGTTTATTACCCATGGGGATTATGGTTGTGGCTGTTGTCCACGTGTCCGGAATAGGGCTTGGCATATAACAGGCCGTTTTGGTTGAATAAATACTGTCGGATGAACAGATGTGTTTCACCAGGTCAAGGTGAATGTTTTTCCCTCATTGCTTATACGCCTAGTGCCTAACACAGTTGCTGGCAAGCCATGGATGCCAGGCAAATAACTGACTGACTGAAGGGTGCTTGAAGCACCTGCGAGCTAGGTAGCCTGCTCAAGGGCACAAAGGCAGAACAAGGGTAAGGGGAGAAGGACAATTCAGCTGACTCTGCCGTTTGCCCCACTAGGGAGTGACTGACTTGTCAGCCCTCCTAGTTGGGGTGAGACTTTTTGGAAAAGCCTGTAGTTGTCCCAAAGCCCAGGGCACAGCCTCTCCCGTAGTATGGCAGTAACCAATGTTTATAATGTGTTTTTCTTTACTCCAGCGTTTCACTGCAAATGGGCCACAACCGCTTCAGTTCTTCGGGGCTAAATCTGGCATGCAGGTGTCTGCCAGACCCTCGGAGAAGTAGTGAACAACCTGCACAAAGCTCCCTCGCTCATCCTCAGAGAGCTTCCCCAAGATGCAGGCTGAAGACCTAGCTTCCTCAGCAGGTTGACCATGATAGTGTCTAGTTCCTTCCCTGGTCAGAGGACTATCCCCGCTGACCTTTCCTCCTCAAGATCTGGGAACACTGGGCGGAGGGAGGTCCCCCCCACCACGAGGACCTCGCCAGTTCAGAGCACGGTTCGGGCCCCCGCGCGCGGGAGCTGGGGGGCGCGCGGTGGTTCCACGCGGGGATGCGCGCGCGCGCGCCTGCCTCGCCTCCCTTGCCCGCTCCGGTGCTACGTGCTTTCTTTGTCAATGAGGCGCCGCTCTGAGCTGCAGTAGCACTCTCGGCCGGAGCCGGAGCCCAGCGATCGAGCGAACCAGCAGGGACAGAGACCCCGGCGTAGGGGCGGCGGCGGGCGGCAGGCTGCACGAGCCAGGGCCGCAGGTTTCTGCGTCTCGCAGCCTTGCACTCGGGGTGCAGCATCCAGCCCCGGGGAAGGGACCGGGGCGCCGCCCGTCCCACCCTCGCCGCACCGTGGGAACCCCATGAGGCGCCGGTCCCCGCGCGCGTGAAGCCGCGGCTCCGCCGAGCCAGCCCCGGACCGAGGCAGGACGAGCGAGCGGCTCGCTCCTCCCGCTTCCATCTGACTCCCGGGCCATGGCCGGAGATGCCCGGTGAGGAGCGGTGCGCCGAGGGCTGGGCTCCCCGGCGCCGAGTGAAACGAGGCAGCGGCCTGGATGTGTGAACCGTCCCTATGGCTCCGCAGGAGGCGAAGCCCCAGGGCCGGAGCAAAGCTGGGCCCGCGGCGTGGAAGCCCAGGGACCGGCCCCGGGAGCGTGGGCTCTGCGGGGCAGGCGGGATCGCCGCGCGCTTCCAGGGCGTGAGGAGCTCCGGGGCCCGCGGGTCCCAGGATGCGCCGCCGCTGCGGCCGCTGCTGCTGGGACTCTTGCTGCTGGCTGCCCTTCCCGGGCACTGCCGGGCCGACTCGGGTAAGCACTTAGGGGCGGTTCTGCGCCCGCCGCGGGGTCTAAAGCAGCTTAACCGGGTGGTGGTGGGTGGTGGGCTCTTTGCGGCACTGCTTTTCTCTGTCCTTAGCAGTTGCCACAGCGCGAGAACTGTCAGAAATCTGTCTCCGGGAAGGCATCGTGGGCGGAGAAGAAAGAGGCACGTTTTTAATCTTTTTTTTTTTTTTTTTTTTTTTTTCTGGACAAGTTGCAATGCTTCCTGATGGTCCCACAAACATGCGTCGTTTAGCTAGACATGGCATGGGTTAGGACAGCTTAAAAGGGATCTATTTAGTGGGACACGTTAGGAACGAAGCCGTTTACTGTGTTTTTGGCTTCTTGTTGCTAGTATTCACTTTGTCTTTGCAAGGAATGACCTGAGAGTTTGAAGCAATTTCTGTAAAGAAAGAGCGTTTTCCCTTTGCTTATAACAGTTTTTTTTTCCCTTTTGGGAATGAGGTACTTAAAATAATTGATTGCACCTTGCAAAAGGTTCAGGCGTTGATCAAGTGTATAACGTATTATTTGCAAGAGGCTTCTTTAAAAACAGTCATGCTTGGCGCTCAGACTTCTAACAGTCTTTCAGAAACAGATTTTTGTAATTCCGTGGACAATTTTGTGGATCTCTTGTAACTATTTGGGAGGAATTATTCTGCCGAAGTGCTTCGAAACTTACACAGTGCCATCTTTGAAGTAAGAGTGATTGCTCTGACGCCTGTAAAGAGCAAGCTTTTGTGTTTGTGGTGGAATTCTGGACTATAGACACATTCATTTTATCAAACACAAGTCTCTCACTTCAGGTAATTGGTTTCTGTAGTGTTGCAGCCTTTAGTGAGAATCAAGAAAGACCCCCCCCCACCTGGGTGCACGGATCAAGAAAGACCCCCCCTCACCTGCACACACGCCCCGCCTGTGTGTGCCCTTTCCCCGCATCAGATTGAAATTCTCAGTTTTGAAGGAGCTTACAACTGTTTTTAAATAAGTGTTGTGATTGGCTATATCTATATAAATGTTTAATTTAAAGCCATTTCCTTTGATTCACTTAAAAGTCATTGACATGAAGGATGTGTGTTAAGTGACTATGTGTCAAGGAATTTCTTGTGATTCTAATGCTTCCAAAGTTTAGTAGTTGACCTTCTGGGAATTCGGATCCCCTGGTTTTAATGGGGCATGATGTTGAGAGAGAGGTCATGAGGAAGACATGGAAGTCCCCAAGTGACCATTGGCTCAGAATCACGGTTTTTGGTTAACAAGCCTCCAATTCTTGATAGTTTTGTAAACTGTTGGAGAGCTTTTCACGTTTGGCTGTGGTTTATCTGAGTGCAGAGACTGAAAACTGTTCACCCATCTGTGAGATGTGAGATTTGCCTTTCCTGCATTACCCCATTCCGCCCTCATGTCAGCCGATTTTCTCTGACAGGGTTTTGAATTTCTGATCTCCCTTCCAACCTTTGTCCTTGGCTATTACCAACCTCTGAGACTTGGCTTGGCCCATCTTTCAGTCAGCCAGAACCTTATCTAGGGGACTTCTCATCTTCATCTTAGACCCCCTCCCCCTTCTTCTTCTTGCTGGTCATGAGGACGTAAGCCTAGGGTAGTCAACGATTAGAATGATGGGGAATGCCATTAAAATAGTAGTTCTCTGAGCCCCTTTATCTTCTCCCTCCTCATTAGACACGGTTTCTCTGCGCTTTTGGGGTGCCTTTTCAGCTGTTACACTTGATACTCGGTTTTCTGTGGACAAGGCCACCTGTGGATCCACGGTCTGCCTCTGAGCTCTGCAGTGTCCTGTGGCTTCAGCACTGAGCCCATTTTATGACTGGCTTCTTGAGGGCAGAGTGAACACTGGGCATCCAGTCGGACCTTTTCCCTTGCCTTCACATGATCTCTGGTTTCAGCCAAGGAGAGGTCTGGGCATGTCAAGAGGTTTGTGGAGAAAGTGCTCTCAGGAGGGAGGCAGGAGAATAGATGACTCTCGCTGGGGACCTTTGACTCTCCAGCAGCCACCGTGTCTGGAGCTCACTCGGATGGGCCGCTGCAGTTCTGTGCTGTTCTCTGCAGTGTGCGTCTGGTGCCCAGTTACCCGAGAAGTCCAGTCAGTGACCTGTCCCGTTCTGCTTGAAGTCCCGACTGCCTTGGTTGAAAAAACAATGGACAAGAATAGGTTTGTTCCTAGAAAACACTGCACCAATTCCTAGCACCTTTGATGCAGAGTGTTGGCAGTGTGTTCCGAGCTGATTTCCACCACGACACTCCATGCCCTTTGCCTTCATGGGAGACCTCCTTCCCACATAAAGGGAAATCATGCTTAGTGTGAAGACACCTTCTCCTCACTCTGTCCCATGGAATTCTTGCTTGCAGGCAGTCACTTCTGTTCCAGGAAAGAAGTTTCTGAAGGCTGATGCCCTTCATTCTCTTCTGCCATCTGGGTTCCAAGCAGCAATAGTAGTAGCATGCAAACCTGACACCCCAACTTTCCTAACCACCTCCCTGTTTGGTTCATATCTGCAAACATTTAACGCATCTGTTGTGTGCAGGCACAGTGCTCACCCCCTTGTGGGCCTCTGCTCAATGTGACCTTGGCCTCTGGGGCCCTTGTTTCTCTCCCCAGTGTGAAATGGGGGTAATAAAAACTCCAGTCTCACTGGGTGACTGACTGATGAGGTGACTGAGCTAAAGCCCCCCCCCAGTACACAGCAATGCTTGACGTGTAACTGCTCACAGAGTGTCTCCCGTTCTTATAAAAATGGAAGAGATTACCCGCGTGTTTGTTTTGCCAGATGGGATGCTAGGGTTGGGGAATACAGGCTTGAATAAGGTGCCACCAGTTTGCAGAAGGCTCTCATGAAGAGGGACTTGAACTCTAATACTATGTGAGCAGAGCTAATAAAGCCAGACTGTAGTTAATTTTAGGAAGAGTTGGAGGCGGGGCTTTGAAGGGTGGGTAGGTTCTCAGCGTTGACAGTGGCATTTCAGGACAAGGGAAAGTCAAGCGTTCTTTGTGCCCAGAACTCAGGGTAGAGGAGGACTCAGAACTCTGCCTTGCTCTGGGGTTTCCATGTGCCCTCCTCGTGGGGTGGCTTCTCTAGCCAAAGTATTCATTCTCCATTCAGCCTTGCTTCCCTGTTGCTTGCTGTGACTCCCAAGATGGACTAGGGGCCTAGTGCAATTTCAGCTTTCTTACCCTTCAGTCTGACTGGTTCTCTTAGATGTTAGAATATTATTTCAATTAAGTAACTCATAGCTGCTTTATTTGAAGAAGGGTTTGCTGGTGTCTGGGGTTCTCCAGTTTAGCACATCTCAAAAAGGAGACAACTGCCCTGCATGTCTTTCTTACCCTTCTCCAGCCTCCTTTACACATTGCCAAATTAGAGCCCCATTCCACAGATCCTGCATTTTGTTCATGCATGCATGCATGCATGCATTCATTTATCTACCCATTCATGCATCCAGTCATTCAGTCTGTGTTTTGAGTACCTCAATAGCCTGAGTTATAGTAGTGAATCTAAACAAGGTCCCATTTTTATGCCATTTGAAAGTGCCCCAGTGCTTTCTAAACTTGACTGAGGATACGGATCACTTGAAGGTTCTGTTAAAATCCAGGCTGTGATTTGGTTGGTCTGGGACAAGGCCTGATTTATGCTGATGATTGCATTCTACAGACCCCATCTGAGTGGTGAGTGATAATAAATATGTATGGTAAGTCCTATGGAGAGATGTCGAGGCCGGTGTTGGCACCTTCATACCCGTGCTTGTTTCTAATGGGAGACAGAGGAAGGGTCAGAGGGCTGAGATGACAAGGCGGTGGGGACTGCACAGTGGCTGTGCGGGGTGTTTTCCAGGTGGAGGGAAAGGTGCATGCAGAGCTTGAGGCAGCTGAAGAAAGCAGGGAGGCAAGGACATGGTGCTTTCTCTGGTGAGATGGTAAGCCACCGGAATAACCCAAACTTCAGCTCTGAAAGAATCGCTTTGGCTGTGGTGGGAGAAAAGACTGTGGGTGAGGAGGGAGGCAGGAAAGGCAGGCTGGAGGCTGTGGTTGAGATCCAGGGTGAGGATGAAGATGATACGGACCGTAGAGATGGGAAAGGGCGGGGGAGACGAGGTGAGAGCGTGGCCATATTTTTGAGAAAGAGGCGGTGGAATTGTGTGAAGTAGAAGGGTAGGAGAGGAAGAGAAGGAGCAACAGGACTTTGCCAGCTGATGAGGTGTTTGTGACAGCCATAGTGACCCATGAACACCGGGTTTGCGGATGTGGAGGTGTTTGGTGGCCTCGAGAGTGGCAGGGACAGACGTTGCAGTGGCTTCAGAAATCCCCAGTGGACCCGAGAGGAAGAAGAGACACTGAGATATGGAGACCGCACCTTTTCTCACTCTTCTTTACTGGAGACAGGGCCCCTCTGCAGCTCAGACAACAATTCCAGAGAATTGCAGTTGTGTGCCCCCACCACACTGACTTCATGAAACTCTTTTCTATAAAGGTGAAGAACGGTGGACTTGGCTTCCTGGGAGGTTAGGTGGGAATATAGAGCCAGGTGTATGGGCACATTCCTGTAATCCCAGTACTGGTGAGGTTGACACAGGACGATCACCAGTTTAAGGTTAGTCTTCGATACAGTGAGATTCTGTATAACTAACTAAGCAGACCTGCTGCCCCCATGCAAATGAAGACAAAAAATGCGGATATAAGTACATATAATCACATTTTCTCTTTCTTTTTAACATTAAAGATAATGAAATAGTAACTCTGGTGGTGCCCCCTCCCCCCAAATATAAGTGGCCTGAACAAAGCCATTTGGAGTTTTAACTGTGTATACCATTTATGAGTGCTTTGAAGACACTTACAGGATAGCGGAGGGATTCCCATTCTCTCACCCTGTCTCTGACCATGTAAAGAACAGGGAAGTTGTGCTTTAATACTGATGTGGAACAGGAGTTAGCTCTCCAGTCCTGCCCCACATCTCTCCCCAAAACCACCGTAGAAACTCGGATTCTGAAGTGCGGACGAGAACAGGAGAAGCTGGTAGCAGCTGACCCAGCTCAAGTCTGACGTTACTGGACTCTGGCCTGGGAACACGCCAAGTGCTCACACACACCCCCTTTCATTTTCACTAACCTTTAAGCTGGTATTGTGCTCCCCCCTCTCTCTTTAAACAAACAACTCTACTCTTCTCTAAACAAAAATGAATGGTTGGAATGACCCTAAAACATTTTCGTTGCTTGACCACATATGAGAGACGATTTCTAAACACACAGAGGGACACATTATTCAAGGTTATGGGATGGCTGCCACGGATGGTGACTCGTTGGGGATTTCAGGACCAAAGGAGCAGTCAGCACCTGGGTGTTGGCAGTTAGCAGTACCGCAGCTGGGGGAAGGTGGTGTTGTGTTGCATTGTTGGGGAGTATTTATCAAGCACTTTTGGGCATACCGGGCTCTCACTGTGTGGGGATTCAGGGGAGATCAAAGTAGCCCTGCCTTGCCCTTTCAGCAGCTGGTGGGTGGAGTGGCAGGTCGGTGAAATATACCCTCATGAATCTGGTCAGGTATCAAGATGGAAAGTCTCCCTCCTGTCCAGGGAGGCCACTGCTTAGAGACAGCCCATGAGGGACTGGGGCTGCAAAAGCCATCGTTCTGACTTCTCAATATCCTTATTTTCAAAGGTCACTAACTAATTCAGACTTTTGAAATGCTGTGCTGAATGAGGAGAGCACACCGAGGAGCCACAAGGTTTTGTTTTCAGACAGGGTAGCTTAGGTTGGCCTCAGCCTCACTGTGTAGCCCAAGATGACTTTGAACTCTTAATACTCTGATCTCTGCTTCCTGAGCACTTCGATCACAGGCATGCACCACCATGCCTTGTTTATGTGGTGCTGGGATCAAACCCAGGGCTTTGTGCATGCTGGGCAAGCACTCTACTAACCTACATCTCCAACCCCTCTCCTCCTCCTCCAAATCGAGTTCCTAAAGATATAATTTATGGGGCAATGGCCTTTAATCTCAGCACTTGGGAGGCAGGGGCAGGTGGATCTCTGTGAGTTCAAGGCTAGTCTGGTCTACAGAGTGAGTTCTAGGACAGCCAAAGCTAGCCTGGGCACGTGATTCCTTCTAGGCGTACCGTGTGAGAAGCTTTTACAGAAGTGTACATTGGGTCCCTCACCATAATCCAGATACAGAACATTTCTATTTTCCCCGCCCCCCACCAAAGTGTTCTTCTGCCGCCCAAGGTAGACCAGCCGTCTATCCTTTGTCTTCGTACTTTGGTTTTTCTGGGTGGTCACACGAATGGAATCACTAACATGTGTCCTACAGTGTCTAGCTTCTTTCACATTCTTGTGCATCATGCGCGTCATTGCCTGCATCCTAATTATTTCTTTACCTTTTTAAAAATGGAAGAATAGTATTCTAGCACACCACAGTTTGCTTATCCATGTTGATGGACATTTGGGTTGTTTCCAGTTTTTGGCCACGGAGACTTTGTTTGGACAATTTTCTTCCCCTTGAGTAAATAAAGTTAGAATCCTGAGTCCAGTGGTAGGCCTGTGTTTAACCTTATAAAAGCTGTTGAAATCTTTTCCAAAGTGGCTGCACAATTTTTATCCCAGCAGCAACGCAAGAGAGTCTTAGCTGCTCAAATTCACTCACACTGGTACTTGGGACTGTCTGATTTTTCCCCCTGTTTAATTTAAATTTCAACCACTGCAATCGTTGGTGGGCGTTATCTCACTGTGGGCTTGGTTTGCACGTCTCTAATTACTGATAGTATTATTATTGCACCTCTTTTCATGTACTCCCTTTCCTGTCTGCATCTCAAGTTGGAAGGGTCTGTTAAAATCTTTTGCCAATTAGAACAATTGGATTATTTGTTTTCTTATTGTTTGAATTTTCCCAGTCAGGCCTTTATCAGATATGTGCCTTGCAAATGTATTTAATAATAAATCTTAGTTAGTGGATTCTCATTTTTACCTTATTAATAGTATTTTTCAAAGAATGAATGTTTTTAATTTGATTAGCTTTATCAATTTTTTAAACTTAAGGACTGATTATTAGTGTGTGTGTGTGTGTGTGTGTGTGTGTGTGTGTGTGTATGTGTGTGTGTTGTAGAATAGAAATCCTTGCCAACCCAAGGTGACACTTCTGGAAGTTTCATCTTTTTTATCTTTTCTTTTGGAACTGTGGTCCATTCTTGTTGATTTTTATGTACCATACAAGGTAAGAGTCAAGGTTAAATTTTACATACGGATGTTTAATTGCTCCAGAACCACGTTTTGAAAAGATTGTCATTGCTCCATTGACTTGCCCTGTGACCGCCTGTGTAGAGTTTACATCTGGACTCTGTAGCCCACTCTGCTCATCTGCATTTCTCTCCTGATGCCGCAGAAACCTATGTTGATTTTTCCAGCTCAGGCTTCTTAATTTTAGTGCCAGGAACAATTCACTGTTGCAGGGTTCTATGCTGAGCATTGTGGAGTGTTTTTTCATGTCTTTGCCTAGTAGATGCTCCTTCCTCATCTGTGATAACAATGTCATCCTCAGACATTTCTATGTGTCCACTGGGGAGTAAAATTACCCTCAGCTGAGTTCCGCTATCCTAGCTTGATAGCAAGTCTTTGAATCAGATAGTGAGAGTACTGTTTGTTTATTTGATTTTTGGGATGGGGTCTCACTCTCTAGCCTAGGCTGGCCGGGAACTCACTACATAGACCAGGCTGGTCCAAAACAGCTATTCCTCTGTTGCAGCCTCCAGAGTGCTGGAATTGCTTATGTGGGCCACATACCTGGCATATGTGTCTCCATCTATTAAGTTTTTCTTTCATATGTGTTTTAATGTGTGTGTGTGTGTGTGTGTGTGTGTGTGTGTGTGTGTGTATTTGTGTATTTCATGTTTTTCATGGCTTTGGTAAACAGTACTTAAATGGTTTACTGGCATATAGAAATATGATTCAAGAATATTAGCTTTCTTGGTCTGGAGAGCTTGTTCAGTGGTTAAAAGCACTGGCTGCTTTTGCAGAGGACCCAGGTTAATTCCCAGCACTGACATGGAGACTCAGAAACATCTGTAACTCAAGTTCCAGGGTATCTGACGCCCTCTTCTGACCTCTGTGGGCACTGTACACACATGGTGTGCAGACCTATGTGCATGCAAAATACCCATACACATAAAGAAATAAACAAACAAACTAATTTTATTATATAATACTTCTAAGTTTACTTTAGTTTTAGTAGCATTTTGTAAAACTTTGAGGGTTTTTCTAAATAGAAAACCAATCTATGTGTGATTAAAGGAAATTTTGTTTCTTTTAAATCTGTACGTTTTGAATTTCTTTCTTGCCTGATTCGCTGACGAGAACTGCCAGCACGTTGTTCAGCAGGAACTGGGAGTGTGACATCCTCATGTTAATCCCACCTGGAGGACCACAGTCAGTCTTTCGCTGTGGTGAATGGTGCTGTGTAGTTTTAATTTGGTTTTGCAGAAACCCTTAATCTGGGTGAAGAAACTCCTTTCTTAGCCTAGTGTGCCATGCGTTTTTATCATGGACGAGGGTGGAATTTTGTCCCATGCTCTGTCGGTCTATATTAACATGATCACAAGAATTTTATTTATTAGCCTGCAAAAAAGCAACATAACTGATTTTTAGAATGTTGAGCTATGCTTTGCTGCTGGGATAAACTCCAGCTTAGTCACAGTGTGAGTTCTTTCTGTGTCTGGTTTTCGAGCAGTTTTTTTAAAAAATATATTTACTTTATTTTATGTGTGCCTGAGAGCATGTGTGTGAAGTGCCCTGGGAATTAGAAGAGGCACTGGAGTTAGAAACAGTTGTGAGCCGCCATGTGGTGCTGGGAACTGAATCTGGGTCTTCTGCAAGAGAAGCAACTGCTCAACCCTGAGCCATTGCTCCACCCCCTTCCAGTAGTTATAAAAGGGAAATTGAAAGTGCTAGGTTTATGAGAGGTATTAGTCTATTGTGGTGGTTTGAAAGAAAATGGCCCCTCAAAAGAGTGGCACTGTTATGAGGTGTGGCGTTGTTGGAGGAAGTGTGTCACCGTTGGGGTGGGCTTTAAGGTCTCCTTTGCTCAAGCTACACCCAGTGTGGACAGACTTCTTCTGCTGCCTTCATATCAAGATGTAGAATTCTCAGCTCCTTTTCCAGTGCCATGTCTGCCTGCACGCCACCATGTCCCACCATGATGATAATGGACTCAACCTCTGTCAACTTGACACAAGCCAGAGTCATTTGGGAAGAGGGAATCTTAATTGACAAAATGCCTGCAGGGGTATTGCCTGTAGGCGAGTCTGAGAGGGTATTGTCTTGATTAATGATTGATGTGGGAGGGCGCCCCCTCCTCACTGTGGGCAGTACCACCCCGGCAGGTGATCCTGGGGTGTATAAGAAAGCAGGCTAAGCAAGCCATGGTGAGCAAGCCAGGAAGAGGCACTCCTCCATGGCCTCCTCATCAGTTCCTGCCTCCAGCTTCCTGCTCGTGTACTGCCTTGACTTCCCTAGATGATGGCCTGTAAGCTGTAAAATGAAACAGAGCACTTCTTCCCCCAGCTGCTTTGGATTGTGGGGTTTTATCACAGCACAGTTCTGTTGGATTTATTATTATTCATTATTCAGTACAGCTGAGCTTTGAAGCAATTGTGTTGAGTCCTTCCTGACCTTTTCTACAGACATATCTATATACACAGTTCTACTTAACTTTCTTCTGGACATAAAGGGTATAATGTTGAGCACTTTGTTTTTTTCATGTAGCAATCTATTTAATGTTCTCATGGTAGCAAGAAAAAGCGTTTACCATGGAAGAGTAGCTTTAAGACCCCAGCCCAACTTCAAACCTGGTACAATAGCTTCGTAAATTATTCTTCCTCTCTTTTCTACTCCTTCCGTATCTGATACTCCCGCAGGTTTTTAAGGGAAACTGTGGATCCTCAAACACTAGACAGAGTGGATAAGCATCACGGTTTTTGTTTATTTTTGTTTTTCAAGACAGGGTTCCTTTGTGTAGCCCTGGCTGTCCTGGAACTCACCCTGTAGCCCAGGCTGGCTTCAAACTCAGAGATCCGCCTGCCTCTGCCTCCTGAGTGCTGGGATTAAAGGCGTGCGCCACCACCGCCACCATCACTCTCCCAGCAAACTGTGGTGTTTAAACCAACTAATACAGATGTAAATGGAGCCAAGTAGCTGCTGCTGGCTAGGCCAAGGTCACTGCAGCACCTGCCTGCAGTCCATTCAGGCGAGGCTTTGACTAATGTGTCCTAACCTCAAGGGGAATTTGATTTTGATTTATATGTTCAATCTATTTTTAGCTGGAAAAAACAAACAAACAAACAAACAAACAAACAAACAAACAAACAGCTCCTGATGTTAGAAACACAAAATGGAAACACAAAATGGCTTTGGTGTGTATGAGGATGAGCAAATAGGAAGTCTAAGGGCGTATCTAACTTTACTCCTGTGAATCAGGGAATAAATGCCTAGAGGGATGTGAGTGCCCCAGAGCTGCCCCTCCTCCACCCTAGGAGTGAGAGCTGCTGCTCTGTCATGTGTCTGTTTACCAAATGTCAACGGCAAACTCAGCAAGACTGAAGAAAAATGGGAAGTCTGAGAAGAACATGTGTTGAAGTGAATAGTTCAGCCTAGACGCCCTTGTCAAAAAGAGCTGAGCAAAAATATCTGGAAACCTACACACTTCATTATCAAATAAAGGATCTTTGTTTTGAAAAGAATAGGAGGATCTGGATTAAGAGAGCTATTCTGAATATAATTAAATGGATGAAAGTATATTAAAAATCAGGACCATGGAGCTTGTCTTGGGCAGTTTCCTCATATTGACTTATTGTAGTGAGTTTCACAAACTCCAAACCTTCAATGGGATGGGGAATATTTCTTGTTTCTGGTCCAGAATTACCAATATCCCAAGCCTGTTCTTTCTTTTTAACTTTTAAAGTGTGTGTGTGTGTGTGTGTGTGTGTGTGTGTGTGTGTGCGCGCGTGCACTCGAGCCTGTCCGTGAGTGCTCGAGCCTGTGCGTGCGCGCACACCCACATAGATTATACCTATAGAGGCCAGAAGAGGGCCTGGAGCTGAGCTACAGGGTGTTGTGAGCTGCCTGACACAGCTGGGAATTGAACCCAGGTCCTCTGCAAGAGCAGCAAGTGCTCTGAACCACCGAGCCATCTCTCCAGCCCCATGTGTTTTCCTTTTTCTTATGGACAATGATACTGCTTTTTCCTACAGGGATAACAAACAGTCCACACAGTTTGGCAGACACCTCCTAGTTATTCAAGTTTTCGGTCTTTTTTCTATTTGAATCTCATACTGTACTAAGAGCATTCAGGAATTAACTGGACAAAGGCCGCAGGGTAGTCTGGGATCTACCCCTGCCCCTCTGACTCGGGGACAGATTGTCTCCCTACCTCTTCAAAGTAGCTCATGTTGGGCCTTGAGGCCCTGGGGAACCTCCTGGATGTACTCAGAACAGGAGTGAGTTATGGCTTGGTTAGGTGAACTCTAAATAACTGACAGAATGTATAGCTGGCATTGTGAGGTTTAGTTCATGCAGTTCTCACAACTATAAAGCAAGTTATTAATCCCCTGGCTTCAGATGAAGAAATCAAGGCACAGAATGACTCAGTAGTGACTCTTGTGGTTTCACACAGCCCAGTGTCAGAGGCAGGATTTGAACCCAGGCAGTTCATCCTGTTTCCTCACTCCTTTATTGTATGGCACCCGGAAAGTTCAGAGGCTGAGGGTATTGGCTTTCTATCTCATGGATATAGTCTGTCGTCCCATGACTGGCTCCACCTGCCTCTGTAACTGGCTTTGGCTGAATCCTTACATAGCTTCTTGGTTGCACTGTAGGGAACCTGTGCGTAGGGCTTTCCAGCTGCTGGGGTGCTCTCCATAGCAAGAGGTGACAGCATTATTCTTTTGAGTACCTACCTACCTAGCCTCTCTCCTGGCCCACATTCCTGAGAGGGGCAATCTGGGGCTGTAGCCTGGCCCATGGAATTAGGGATATATCCTCCATTTGATAAGCACAGGCACGTAGTACAAAAATGGCTTCTTACCCTGACCCCTCCATCAGCCAGGACTCATCTGAAAATAAGGTGTGTGGGGTGGGGAAAATGCCCCCAAATTTGTCTCTTCCCAAATAGCAATAATAAACAGGTCTACTGGATGTGGTAGCACACATCTTTTATGTCAGCGCTTGGGAGGCAGAGGCAGGCAGAACTCACTTAGAGTCTAGCTTGGTCTATATATCCAATTCCAGGCCAGTCAGGGTTTCACAGTGAGGTTCTGTCTTAAACAACAACAACAACAACACAAAACGAAAACCAAGACCATGCACTGCCAAGCTGGCTTTATATAAAACAACAGTGGGCTAACCAGCTGAGTTCACAGCATTGACTAATTTATTGGTATAAATACCCTTACCCTGGCTGATTTCAGGCAACTGATGCCACAGTGAGTTGGGAAGTGATTGTCCCATTGGCTCTGCAATGATGTAATAATTGGTCCCAGCCCAGTAATGTTTCTAACCACAAATTGGCGACATGTACACCACTCATACAGGTAGTGTGTGAGGTCTCCAAGGAGTTCAAAGCCTAGGCTTAATAGGCCAATCATGTAGGTAGGCTTATAATTATGTCAAAGGAAATGAGATTTCCACGTAGAGAGGGTGCAGGCAGTCTAACACAGCTTGAAGTCTGTCATCATAAGTGTGTGATCTCATAGGCATACAGAGACACTTTTGACAAAATTGCATCTCCACTGATTGTGGTTTCTCACT
Organism: Peromyscus nudipes; assembly: GCA_902168325.1. Taxonomy (NCBI): domain Eukaryota; kingdom Metazoa; phylum Chordata; class Mammalia; order Rodentia; family Cricetidae; genus Peromyscus; species Peromyscus nudipes. The sequence goes on along the minus strand of CABHPH010159263.1, from coordinate 41,293 downwards.
CAGGACATATAATTAACCCTTTCATGAATTTTCACGTGCTGGTCCCCATTCTCTCAAATGAGCATTGGCTTTGTCATATGTTACCAGAAGCTGTAATTTCTCCATGAGTCTGGATGTCGCCACCTTCTCCTCTTGGGGGGTTGTCACCAACAGGCTCGTTTTTGTTTTTTTTTTCTCCAGATCAGAGATGTGAAATGCACGTGGTGGCCCATTAGATATCTTTCAGCTGAACATGTACAATCAGCCTCAATTGGAGGCTTTTATTTATGATCCCAAGGCCATCTCTCCATTCATATAATTATGTTAAAAGCCCAGACGACCTTTCTGGAAGCATGTCACCCGCCTTTGAAGATCTTGGGGCACATCTGGGAGTGTGACAGGGAGCCCTGGCTTCCATGTGCTGCATACAGTTCCTCCCACACTCTCCGTCCATCATCCTGATAGGACTGCGTTGCTCATCCTGGCCAGCCCCTGAGAGTCCTGGCCACTGGAAGGGGAGGTACGGAAGTGTTAACAGTACGCATGTGCCACTTTCTTCACACATGCAACCTAAGTGTCCTACTGCTGAAAGGTCGTTGTCTTTACCTATAAAAATAGCATAATTAATTTGTTCTTTTAATTTCCCTTGAGATACAGCAAGAGGGGAAAAAACACAGGATTCTTCTTTTTATGATTTATTGAAGATTTGTCCTAGTTTGTGGACTTGTTGACTTTGGAACAGGAGGACTAACACTTGTGAAACACAGCTACTACTGCTAGACACTGGGTCAAGAGTTTTATCTCATTTAATCCACACAACAATACCATGAGATGGCTCTTCTTCACTGTGTTTGGAGGAAGCTGGAGTTTAGAAGACATTACAGAACCCAGCTGGCCTAAGGCTTCAGTGCCAGGACTGCAATGAGTGAGTAACTCTGCCTGGGACGTAAATATAGTCTCATCTACGCCACATAGTCCCATCCAACGTTGTACTGAACTTTTAAACATACAAAGAGTTGAAAGAACTATACAGTGAACACCTATATTGCTGCTATGTAGATGGTATGATTGACATGAATTAAGCCTGTCATATCATCCAGCCATTAATTCTTTTTCTGGAGTTCTAGGGATCAAATACAGGGTCCTGTGCACACTCTGTAAGAGCTCTATTACCCCAGCCACATTCCCCTCTCTGTGTCCATGTCTCTATCTCTCTGTCTGTCTCTGTTTCTCTGTCTGTCTTTCCCAGCATATGGTCTCAGGTAGCCCAGGTGGATCTTCCTACTCCACCTTCTGAGTGCTGGATAACAGATGTGCATAATTATGCCTACTTTATGGTGCTGGAGATCGAACCCAGGGCTTTATGCATGTCTCATAAGCACTCTACCAACCTAGCTACACACTCACCCTCTCCTATTATTTTTACATATTCACAGTAAGTTTCAAACATCAGTGTATTTCACTCCTAAACATTTCATCATATATACCATTGACTGGGATTTCATATTTTCATGTGTACGCTGTCTGCCTCCCTTTCTCTCTCTCTCTCTCTCTCTCTCTCTCTCTCTCTCTCTCTCTCTTTCTCTCTCTCTCTCTCCTCTATCTGATTATTTTAAGAGAGATTACATATGTGTATAAGACTGACTCCAATTCCTGATCCTCCTGCTCAGTCTCCTGAGTACTGAGACTATAGATGTGTGCTACCACTCAGAGCTCCCCATGCAATCTTAAATAATGAAGCTTGTTGTTTCCATGGTGAATTTTCTTATATGTGCTAATTGAGGCATGACTTATGGAGTCCCTGGCATGGGCAGCCACTGGTCTCCTTGTCCCAGCATTCACTGTGGATGACATCTACTCATGATACTAGTCATCTACTCAGAGCCATGATTGCTGGTGGAGGTGGGTGCTCTGAGGGGGAAGGCCAGGGTGCTGGGGAAGGCTGGAGGAGGGGACTGGCTGAGTGAGGAGGAGGATGGCTAGGGAAGGCTATCCTGAGGAAGTGACATTCGAGCCAACATCGGAAGGGTGACCAGTAGATAAACAAGCCAGGCATCTGACCAAGGGGAGAAATGGGCACTGCTCTCAGTGGTGGGAAGAAGCACATTTCATTCCTAAACCAGAGGGAAGGCTCATGACCTCAAACTAGCCTCATCCTTCAGCCAGTGGGTTCATAAAACATGACTATATTCAAAGCTTTTAGTGCCTCTGCTGCCTGATTGCTTAGATGAATCCCATTGCTGAACAGTCCAGGTCCTTCATGAGTTAACCACTCCTAACTCAAACTTCTCCCTATAGCTAGACTTTAAGTAGCTGCAAAGCCCTTATATGGCCATAACATCTTATTCCGTCTGTCCAAGAAGGCCTTCCCAGCCCTGTCTGCCTGCTTAGCGATTCAAGACTCAGGTACAGGCTCTTTCAGCAGCCTTCCTTGGTACCCACTCTGTCCCACGTGGTATCGGATACCACGTGGTTTGCTAACTCTCTGTGCCACCCTCTATGGCCACTGACCTGTCTCCTCAACTAGACAGAGCTCCTCCAAGCAGTAGTTCTCAAAAGGCAGTCACCTAAGCACAGCCCTCCCAGAGCTGTGATCCATGAGTACAAACTATCGTCGTTGGAACGGAGGGCACACCGTGTTGCAGCCATGCCCATTAGTAATGAAGAGCCGTGTGGATGAGACAGCTTGCTCAGAGAAAGAAGGAAGAATACACCGTGAAACCAAGCCAGTGTTAAGGAAAATCAAGACACTTGACCTTCTGAGCATCCTCATCCCAGAGCATTCAGGAAAGGCGGTCAGGAAGCTGTGCTACCGCAGCTGTTTGTAGGTGGGCGAACTGTGGGGTCAGCTTAAGGTCAGGGTGTGAAGGTGAGCAGACAATGCCAAACACATGAGAGCCACAGTCAAGGCTGAGGCATGCTTGACTCATCTTAGCACAAGATCTTGCACATCCGTAACTTATACAGGATAATGGGAATGTATGTGAAAGCAAGAAAGAATAATCTCCTGGTTTGTTCTCACTATATAAAAACCTGCTATATCTTTCCTCTGCTTATTCTGCCAACAGATATATATGGATAGCATAGTTCTGATGCTAGGATGGAGTGGAGGAGGCTGATTGCAGTTCACATTTATGTTTTCAAAAATTGAACACTTGTCCCACAAAATTAGTGTGTGTGTGTGTATGTGTATGTGTGTGTGTGTGTGTGTGTGTGTGTGTGTTACTAGGGACTGAACCCAGTGCCTGCGCATACTAGACAAGCATTGTTCCCAAAATGAAAAAAATCATTAAAAAAGTCAAAGGTTTTTCCCACAATAAAATATCAGGAATTCCAGATTCTCTTGGAATAACTCCAAAACTGACCACAAGAGTTCGACATTGCTGCACCGTGCCTGTGGGCTGACGCTAAGCCGTGGTGTCTGCTGGGACATCTGTCACAGGCGCTTTCTCCCTGGCTAGCTGGGGGCTAGCCATAGTATAGTAACAAACCGGCTCTCCAGAACCATAGTGTGCCCTCTACTCCCGTTCCACATATGTGGATGCTCTGCCCCTTAGCCACACCCGCCTGTAAAACTGGAGGAGGTCGCTTGAGAGTTTCCCCAGGAGTGGGGGCAGTTTGATGATCTGCCATTTGGCTTTAGACACAACTCATTTATTTCCTCTGCTTGGCCCCTTTAGGCGTTTGAAGTTGTGGCCCCTGGTTTAACTGCAACAGGCCTTGGAGTTACAGAAACTGAGGTTCCAATCACGCTGACGTCAGGTCCGGCAGGGCAGGGACTTAAAAGGTTCTGTTCACTGCTCAACACTTAGTGCCTATAGCAGGATCTGTCGTACCGTAGGTTTCAGTAAGTCTGTGTTGATTGCATCAATGACCTTCTACTCGCAGACAATAATAACGACTCACATTTGCTGGGTGCCTTAACTCTGTGGGGGATTGGGGCCTGTCTCATGACAGAGGTGTTAAGATTTGGGCAGTGGTAGAGTTGTAAGACGAGAAAGAAAGCGGATGTGAAAATTATTTCCATCTTGTCTTGACTCTCACATTCGGTATTTTTCCGGTACTGCCTTCCAGGGATAAATTGATGAGAAAATGCAACATATTTTCTTCTTGGCTGAGTGTTTGCATGGGAAAACACAAAACAAAACAACTGTATTCAGTCTTTTGTAGTTTCGATAGACAAATGGTTGCTATTTCAAGGTAAAGTTTTTCTTCCTGTATGGAGCCATCTTTGATTACACTGAACCCAATTGTCCCCCCAGCTGGACCATGATGAGCTGTGTTCACATGGTCAGGAAAGTTACTGCTACTTCTCGAAGTCCCCTTGCAGTCTTTGGGCAGTGTACAGCACACAGGGTAGGAGGTCTGACCTCTGACCCTTCCTACGGTTTGACTTGTCCCTTGCAGTACCCCTGACACCATGTTTTGTTGCTACCGTGGCTCTTGATTATCTTAGGGGCACCATTTGTGTACCAGGCTTTTTCTTTCAGGCCATCAACCAGCTCCCAAATCGTGACACTGAGACTTACTAGTTTTGAATGCTTGGCTTGGCTGGTTCTTTTTCTTTAATTTAAACTAATCTGTTTCTCTTCATCTACCTCTGGCCTCGGGCTTTTTCACCTTTTCTTACTTTCTTGCTGTCATTTTGTCTGGCGAGCTGGTGGCTACCTGGCTGTGACCCTGGGCGTGTCCCTAGTTCTCTCCTCCTTCTTCTCTTGCTCTTCTTTCTCCTTTCTCTCAAGTCTAGATTTCTCTTCCTATTTACTCTCTCAGCCTGCCAGCCTGGCCTGTCCCTCTTCTGCCTAGCTATTGGCCGTTTAGCCTTTTGTTAGACCAATCAGGTGCCTTAGGCAGGCAAGGTGAAACAAATGCAACACATCTTTACAGAGTTAAACAAATGCAGCACAAACAAATGCAACACATCTTTGCCCAGTTAAAATAATATTCCACAACACACTTGAGACCAAGCAGAAGGGCCTGGCTGTGTTGTTCTCCTTCCTCAAAGGAATGCCAGCAACCCCTCCCACATGTCTTGTTATCTTTGCCTGTGATTGTATAGGGTCAAACTGTTTAAGGTGATGGCACTCATGTCTGGCGGCAGGAAGTGTGAATCCCCTTGCAGGATGTGAATCTTTTTTTAAAATTCTTCGTGTCTTTCATATCATGCATCTTGATTCCATTCATTTCCCTGTCCTTTCTTATCTGCCCTCTGCCCTTGCAACACTCCCCCAATAAAATAAAATTTAAGAGACGAAAAGAAACAAGAAAATAAAAAGGAAAAAACCCTCATCATGGAAGCTGCAGTGTGACACAGTGAGTCACGCAATAAATCCTTTTACGCATACATCTTTACTTATAAAAGTGTTCACCACAAAGAGTCATTGGTCTGGTTTGGGGCCTTTGGTTTCTGCTGCACTATTGATGCTGGGCCCTCACTGGGACTCTTTTCAAATATCCTATTGTTGTCCTGTGTCGCGGAGATCCTGAAATGTTGGGTCTGCAGGACCAGCCTCTTCACATGCTCCTGCAGATCACAGATGGGGTGGATAACCCTGGGTTGGTCAGCCTGCCAGCTCTAGGTCACCCCTTGCAGCAATGAGCAAGGGGCTGGGCCAGTTCTCCTGCTTTTGTGCCCTCAGGGTCAGCTCTCCCACATCTGGGCCATCAGGGCCATCTCTGCTCAGTTGCCCAGGCAAGGTGCAGGGGTCACTTTCCCGAGTGCTGCAGCTGGTGACGGGTAGGGACAGCTTTCCTGCTATTATGACCTTAAGGCCAGCTCTTCTACCTGCCACAAGTGGTGAGAGGTAGGGGTGGGGGGGTGAGGGCATCTCTCCCCCACCCACATCACCTTATGGCAGATGAGGGGTGGGGCCAGATCTCCCACACTCACATTCTTGGGGCCTGTCACCTGCACCCCTGTCAATAGGGTCAGGTCTGCTGTGCTGCCCAGATGAGGTGCAGGCCTACTTTCCTGAGTGCTGCAGCTGATAAGAAGGAGGGTCAGCTCCCTTGCCCACCACAGTGACAGGGGCAAGGCGGGGGGGGGGGGGGGGGGGGGGGGGGGAGAGGACATCTTCAGGAGATGTGTCGAGTCCTGCCTGACCTGTTGAACAGTCCTGAATAGGAGAGTGAGGATAGAGAAGAAACAGATAGGAAAAACAAAGACATAAAAGAAAAGACAGAGACACACAGGCTAGATTCGGGAGGGCTCTGAGTCAATAACAAAGCAGCCCCAAGTTTATTTCTCACAGCCTTTTTATATCCAAAGCAAGGGGGGTGCAAAAGACCTTCTGCTCTCAAGGACACCATGGTTCAAGGTACAGACAAGCATAAACACCTCCTTAATACTCAAAACATCGAGTAACCACGACTTTGGCCAAACATCCTGTTATTTGGCCTTGAAGAACAAAACATCCAGTAGCCACGCCTTTGGCCAATCATCCTGTTATCCAGCATTCAGGAGCAAAGACAAGGTTGAACTCTCTGACCTTGAGTCAAGATGGAATCAAGCCACAAGCTGGAGTCACTGTGGGCTCCCCCAGAAGTGCATTTTATGTGACCACACCCTCACTTTCTCAAGAGGAATGTTGGTGCGTCTCAGCTCTGCGGCATGCAGGTCTTCCTGAGCTTGAAGACTCACTTCAATCCCTCTTGCCAGGAAAGTGCCTAAGAACATAGAACAATAGGAGAGAAGCATATTCATAACCAAAAGAAAAAGATAATTACGGTACTGTAAAGCGTTGTGAAAGGAAAGGGTGATATGGACTGTTCAGACAGCATTTCTGACGAGGCTGGCTAATCTGAAGGAGGATTCTGTTGGGAGTGAAATGGAAAAGTTTGACTTAGGTGGAATGTTCTAGTTATATTAACTCAACAAAGACTGAAGCAGGTCGGTCAGTTGGAGTGAGTGAGGGCCCACGTTAAACTTATCCATTCCTTTCTTTAACTTACCTCCTTATTTAGAGCACTGTACTTTTGTTCTTTTAAAAGTTTTCAATAGGGGATGAAAAGATGGCTCAGTGGTTAAAAACACTTGCTGCTCTTCCAGAGAATCCAGGTTCAGTTCCTAGTACTCACAACCGTCTTTAACTCCAGTTTCAGGGGAATCCAAAGCCTTCTTCTGGACTCTGGGGGCACCAGGCATGCACATGGTGCACAGATATACATGCAGGCAAAACACCCATACGCATTAAAATAAATAAATAATAATTAAATAAATAAAACTTTCCAGTAATGAGTTAGTGTTTGCTTTAGGTGTTCCCCTCCAAATTTTATCACTTTTCAAAAGTGAGACAAATACTCTATTTTTGAAATTACAAAATAAATTTAATTAATTACTACTAATTATTTATTTATTTATTTATTTTTTTGAGTCAAGGTCTCTCTATGTAGCCCTGGCTGTCTTTGAATTCACAGACATCTGCCAGTCTCTGCCTCCTGAGTGCTGGGATTAAATACGTGTACCACCATGCCTGACAACTTTTATTAATTAAAAAAATGTTTGTATCATTGTTATTATTGTGTATGTGTTAGAGCACAGGTGTGGGTATGCTGTGGTGTTTGTGTGGCAGTCAAGGGAGAGCTTCGTGGAGCCAGTTTTCTTCTTCCTTTATCTGGGTTCTGGGAATTGAACGCTGGTCTTCAGGCTTGCTCAGCGAGTGCTTTTTACCCATTTAGCCATTTTGATAGCCCAAGACAACCTTTTAGTAATAATAAAGTTTTGAGGGAAGGACATGATGGATCATGCCTATAATTCCAGCACTTGGGATTTTTAAGGCCATCCTTGGCTGTACAGTGAGATACCATCTTTAAAAAAAACAAAAAAGGAAAGCTTGAAATGAGAAAAATCACTCACAGATTGTATTACTATCTCAGCCATACCGAGCTCTTTCAGTTTCAGTACTGATTTTCAATTTGGAGGCTGGCTAATTAGTAGTAACATCAAGGGCTGGGAGTGTGGGTAGCTGTGGTAGAACATATTCTGAGGGTGAATGCCAATCTGGGTTTAATCCTAACGCAGGGAGAAAAAGTAGAAGAATACACCAGCCCCACTTCCACAGCACACCAGTGTTACAGGTCCATGCAGCTTACTATCTGAGTGGTAAGTTTAGCATAGGACCTAGATGTTTAGAAATGTTTATAACAATCTCTGTGGACATGCTTGGGGCACCTGGGTATGTGATCACCACTTGTCCCTTAGAGTAGTTTGGGTGTAGCTGAACTGACATGGTGACTGGCAGATGGCATGAGCTGTCAAGTCACAAAATGGCAGGTGATGGGCCAGAGGGTTAAAAAAGGACAAATGAACAGAGTCTCGTGCCCCCCACGTGAGCTCAACAATGTTTGCTGCTTTGTGACCACTCACCCTATGAGCACTTTGTCACCACTTTGTGACCATTCACAGCATAATTAGAAAGAAAAACCATTGAGTAATTTCAACAACCTGTCACCTACAGGACTTGTATTCTTCCTTTCTTTAGTGTCTTTCCTGAATCTTTAGTGTTGTTGTGTGTGTGTATGACATTTGTAGGCCAAGTCCACCGTGGTTTCTGATTCTTTTTTTTTTTTTTTTTTTTTTTTTGGTTTTTTGAGACAGGGTTTCTCTGTGCAACAACTCTGGCTGTCTTGGAACTTACTCTGTAAACCAGGCTGGCCTCGAACTCACAGGCCTGCCTCTGCCTTCTGAGTGCTGGGATTAAAGGCATGTGCCACCACCACCTGGCTGGTTTCTGAATCTTTATAGACCCCTAGCTAAAACATTACGGGAAATTTTTGAGTTTTCTATGAAGTCTGTGTTAAAGATTATAACCACAAAAGTGTAATGGGACATGTATGGAGATGCCACACTTTAAAAACAAAACAAAACGTTTCTGTGTGTGATAAGCTAATAACTAATAAAATAAAAGATTTAGTGATCAATTATGTTTCCTAATTCTATTTTTTCCTATAAATTTTCAGCTCATTAATATCCAATTAATGTTTGCAGTGTCCTAATATTTTTGTTTTACGGAGAAGCAAAGGGGAACTCTTTTCAAGTTTTACAGGTTTGTGGTCCTGCCATCCAAGAACTGTTAGAAAACACTCAAACATCTTTACCTTTTCTGGATTCTATTCTCATTAACCTTTGGGCTTGTACTCCATGAGTTTTTAATTTTCTGTTAGTTTTCTCTGTTCAGGTAAGATATAATTCTTACATGCCATCAAGTTACCTGGTGGTTGAGACCCTGGGAGGTAAGCAGGCCATCTGGTGAAATGGCCACCATCCTTTACAAACAGCCATCTCCCATGGTGGAGCGACATCCCGAGGGCCTGGGTTCTGAATCCCCCTGGCTTTGCCCACCGCCCACCGGCCATCTGTTCCCTGAATCTTCCAGGCTTAATTTTGGCTTTCGGTACTGCCTGATGAGATCTCTTCTAAGTCACCTGAGCCCACCTTGGTTTTTAAAAATAAAATCTCTCTCCACACCAGAGTGTACTCAGTGTTGTGAATCAGAATGGCAGCGCTGAAGGAGGAAGGATGTGGCCATGCTTGGGTGACATTTCTGCACCTGGCTTCTGTGTTATGGCTCAGCTTTGTGACTAGCAGTGCAATGGAAAGCCAGGCACTGCAGAAAAGGAGCTCAATACACACATGTTAAAGGAAAACCAACTTCTGATTCTTATCCAGTTAAGAATATCAGGCATGTTTAGGAAAGATGTTTAATCATCTGTTCTGAACTTAGTCTTTTTAGTAGAAATATGGTTTTGAGGACAGTCTTGTTAACCTATGACCTTTTGGATATGGCTCATGTTTAGGGGTCAAGGGTATAGAAATCAGCCAATCAAATATTTACATGACATGCTTAGTAAAACTAGTGCTAGATGAAATTTCCAAAACAGTACCAGTAATGCCTTTGAGGAGTGTACACAAAGACATGAGTGCATGAAATAACAAACTAAATGTGGAAAGCAAGGCACTTAAGTGTTGTAGGATATTTGCACAATGTGTGAAGACGTGTCACTGTGATTGGTTTAAAAAAAGAGCTGAATGGCCAATAGCTAGGCTGGAGGAGGTATAGGTGGGACTTCTGGGCAGAGAGAGAGAACTCTAGGAAGAAGGGGCTGAGTGGCCAGCCAGAGATGGAGAGAAAAACAGGAGGTGCAAAAATGAAAGAAAGGTAAAAAGCCACAAGGCAAAACATAGATTAATATAAAGGGTTAAATTAAGAGCTAATGGGACAAGCCTAAGCTAAGGCCTAACTTTCACAATTAATAATAAGTCTCTGTGTCATTGTATTTGGGAGCTGGCTGGTGGGACAGAGAAAGACCCATTCCATATAGCGCCCAACATGGGGCACACATTTCCCATAGGACCTGAGAAACCTTGAAAAGAAAAGTTCCGAAACACATAAACATGGAGCCGGACGTGGATCCCTAGTTCTGCGGTCTCTCCGGCTGTACAGAGCCGTGGCTCCTGGCTGCTGACTATGGGCTGGAGCCAGCCACCAATGCCACACAACAGCGCCGTGCACTGAGCCGAGCCACACGGTGGCTGACGTGGTCGTTTCAGATTTGTCTCACACAGTCAGAGAACGCTGCAGGCGCTTAGTAAGGCCAGGTCCAGACACAGAAAACCTCTAAGAAGCTACAGTGTGCTTAAAATGTACTTAGGTGCTAAAGAAAATGGATACAGACAGTCATAAAAAATATAGTTTAAAAACTGTCATTGGAAGGTTTCTTTGGTCCTGCATAGCCCTCCCCCACAGTCCAGACAAACCTCTCTCACCTGTGGTCCCGCAGCCACTCAGACCCAAGTAAACACACAGAGGCTTATATTAATTACCAATCACATGACCTATGGCAGGCTTCTTGCTAGCTAGCTCTTATAACTTAACCCATTTCTGTTTATCTGTAAGTTGCCATGCGTTCCCTGGCTTACCAGTATTTTCACGTCTTGCTCCTCCTGGTGGCAGGCTCTCTCCTCAGTTTTCTTCTCCCTGTATATCTGCCTGGATTTCCTGCCTGCCTCTAAGCTGCCTTGCCATAGGCCAATGCAGCTTCATTTATCAACAATCAGAGCAACATATATTCACAGCATACAGAAAGACATCCCACAGTACTTCCCCTTTTCTGTCTAATCAAAAAGGAAAGTTTAAACTTTAACAGAGTAAAATTACATATAATGGAACAGTTATCTCATCCCACAGCAAAAATAAAGTATTTAGAGAGAAAGTAAAGTAATATAAAAAAAATAAGCCATGTAAAGATGAGAAATACACAGGGTGTCTGGATCCTTTATGGTGCTTTGTTTTTTGAAGCTTTGAATTTTTAAAATGCTAATGTACAAAAAACAATAGCTGCTGAGAGATATTGGATTATGAAAATTGCTAAATTAAACCAACCTATATATTTTCATAATGCCTTAACTTCAAAATGGAAGTCAGAAAATAAGTTGCGTTGAGGGAGAGGTTATGCCTTTGTTTCCACAGGAAACAAAATTTTATGATTCTCTTCAAAATTAGTAAAGATCAGATTTGATCAGGTGAGACCTCCTGAGGATCTTGGCTGCAGACATAAGGGAAAAAAACCAAGAAAGACTACAGGACACGTGACATATATAGTGATCTGTCAACATGGGAACAGCTCTGAGACTGGATGAGACATAATAAATCTTGTTGGCTACAGAATCCTCATGACATGCCATCCTTTCATATGGCATGGGTAGCGGTCTGGTTATATAGTCCAAACAGATTTATAAAGTTAACCAGATGCCTTTCACCTGCTCAAACACAGAATAAAAAAAATTTAGCTGACTTGTGCACACTGCACATTTTATACTTGCATTAATGAAGATATATATATATATATATATATATATATATGTTACCTTTAAAAGTTTATGTGTTGTCAGAAAAAAAAGGACCAGACACCAATAAAGACAAGTAGCCCTGGTGATCCAGCCTCTCAGAATGTCTCTGTTGTAGTTTCCTCAAAAATCTACATCCAGAACAACTTCAAAGCTGCTAGCTGTGATGGTCCAGCCTCACAGACTATCCAGCCAAGATTTCAGATAAGCTCTACATTCCCACACAGAGACTAAACAATACAAATACTAAATAATACAGCTAGCTCTCCCAGGACTTGACCATCATCTCGATTTTCTCAGGGCTCTGTAAGGATGCCGTTGCCCCCAGCAACAGAAAACAGTCTAGAGAACATGATGCCCACATTCCCAGGAGGTGGGGTGGATGGTTTTTGGTCATTTGGTGGGTTATGAATATTTGTCATCATTTAGGGGGGTTGGTTGCAAATTATTACTAGTCATGTTAAGGGAGGAAACTAAGCAAAGGAGGTTGGATTCAAGGATCTCTTTCTGAAAAGAAAAAGGGGGATATGGAAAGGATAGAATAAAAGGGTAGATTATTGAATCTGCTTTAAACTAAAAAGCAACTATTACTCTCAAATATTTTACATTGGTATGGATTTTTGTATATTGACACAAATTTAAGGTTATTTTTGTTAGGACATACTCTATATACATTCCTACTCTTGTTTAAGGTATTTTTGTATATTGATACAAACTTAAGGTTATTTTTGTTGTACTGTATATATGTTTCTATTCTTGTTTAAGGTATTGTACCTATGCAGCTCATTTAAAAATGTAATGTATAATTAAGAAATACAGGTTAGTAGTTAGTCATCTATAATAATCAAGCTTGTCATATTAGGTATGTTTTCAAGGTTAAACAGATATATTTTAGATAGATAGATGTTCTTCAAATGCTTCAGAGACTTACAGAATGTGACATTTAATATGTTTAATAACCTAAGGCTTTTTATGACAGTGAGACATGTCTGCTCCTGGCAGCACCAATCTATTTCATGAAAAGATGGGCATCAAAGAACCTCCATATGGAGTTTGCTTCCAATGTGGCAAAGCTAACCAAAGAAACTGCCCGTGCCTCGACTGCTGACAGATTGCTGTCCAAATTTGGTAAGCAGGACACAAAAGAAGGCAGCTGCTGAACTTTGCCAAGACAAGGTAGGACAGTCCTTCAAAATTCCTGCTTCATAGAAAAGTCTGTCAGATATTCTAGGCCCATAGGCCAAAGATGATAGATGCCCCAGTGTTGCAGAGGAACCTTGGGTGATTGTCTAGGCAGCCAGCTGCTTCTTTCATTTCTATAGTTTTGGAAGATGTTTGCTCTGCATTTCCTGTTTACTCAGGTAATATTACATCCTTCTTGGGTCTCTGATGGAGTTGAAGATGAGATAGTTGTAGTTACAGTTTTTTATTTTGTTACCAAATTCAGAAAAGAAACTCACAAAAGAGGTATAAAGCATATAAGGTTGAGAGACATAAAAGCTTAAATTGTTTTTCTAAGAAAATGTTTTGAGGTATAAAAAGGTAGTTTTGGGTTGGTAATACAAGTTAGGATAGAAAGTGAATTAGGTGTGAAACTTTGGTCTCATCAAGGTGAGATAGATAATAGAGTAATTTCTCTAAATTTGCCAAATACAAATGGACTGAACATTGTAAATGTAATTATTACTTGATAATTGTTATTGTTGTGTATATTTTTTACTGTATTAGAGTTAAAACCTTTTCTTTTTATTTAGACAAAAAGGGGGAAATGTTGTAGGATATTTGTACACTGTGTGAAGATGTGTCACTGTGATTTGTTTAATAAAGAGTGGCCTGGTCAATAGCTAGGCAGGAGGTGGTATAGGCAGGACTTCTGAGCAGAGAGAACTCTAGGAAGAAGAAAGGGCTGAGTGACCAGCCAGAGATGGAGAGGAAGCAGGAGGTGCAAGATGAAAGAAAGGTAAAAAGCCATGAAGCAACACATAGATTAAATGGATTAATTTAAGTTGTAAGAGCTAATGGGACAAGCCTACCTTTTATAATTAATAAGAAATCTCTGTGTCATTATTTGGGAGCTGGCTGGTGGGACAGAGAAAGACTCATTCCACTTAGGCATACAATAAGTGGTACAGAGACTGAGCATTAAAGCACTTCATGTGTGTGTGTGTGTGTGTGTGTGTGTGTGTGTGTGTGTGTGTGTGTTGAGACAAAGTCTCTCTGTAAAGCCTTGGCTGGCCTGTAACTCACTATGTAGACCAGGCTGGCTTCTAATTCACAGAGATCCTCCTGTCTTTGCCTCTTTAGTGCTGACTTAAAGTCACAAGCCGCCATGTGTGGCCACTTGATCTCTCTTTATTCCCTGTGGAGAGGGCTGTCAATCAGCATCTGTTTTACTCTGCATTACGATGGGAATGGAGTTCCCGTGATTGAGTTCCTCATGCTAAGAACATTATTGAAGGAGCAACAGATACAGAGTGTCCATGATCTGGGACTCTGGGGCTTTGAACGGTGGCTGGGGTCTCCCAGAACTTCTGAGTTACTGATTTTATCAGAGCATGTGTTAGAGGACCAGGAACTAGCAACTGAAAAAGAAGTGGCATTTTCCCTCGGAAATATTTTCTCACTCACAACACACAGTGCAGATTGTGGAATGAGATGGTTATGAGGCCGTTCTTACTCAAATTGCTTTGGAATTGTAGACTATCTTTACCAAACAGCTCTGTGAAATCTAAGTTGAAGTCAAAGGAACAGTTTCTGCCAGCACTTGCTCTGTTCCTGACACTGTGCAGAGTGCCTGGCATGTTTATTGTGGATTTAATCTTCTCAGTCATTTTATGAAACAAGACTGTAATTATTTGCATTTTATAGATGAGGAAGTGGAGCGGTGATGTAATTTGCCTCTGTCCACATAGGGTGCTCTTAGGTCTGTCCCTCTGAACCCAAGGCCAGGGCACTACTGTTGTCTATGTTCAGGATCATCTATAACTGTCCTTGTTCCTACCCTGACAAGGAAGCTATATCCCGGGCCAAGGATGAGATAGGGGAGTTGAGTCTGATAGCACATGTTGTCTGCCTTTCACACCTGCCATTCTGCACCGCTTCAGAGTGTGTGAGCACACTAGGGCCATGAGGATCTCTTTGTTTCTGTCTCCTTATTTCAGGCTTCAAACACACAAATCATATTTCTTTTCTGTTTTTTGAGACAGAAGTCTTACATGTAAGGTTGGCTTCACACTTGGGAACTCTGCCTCTGCCTCTGCCTCTGGATTACTGGGTTATAGGCATGTGCGGAACTCTGCCTCTGCCTCTGGGTTGCTGGGATTATAGGCGTGCACCATCATTTCTGGTAATATTTTCTTCTAGTCTGCTGTTACCGAGGATGTGAGACTCAGCTGCATGTTGTTTGGTCTCTTTTCCCCTTCCCCTCCATTGTGTGAAGACTCAAATATACTGGTAAGAATTCTGAAGAATTTTTATGGACTTCTTCAAAACGTGCACTTCAGTAGAGCCAACTCGCTTTGCTCTTGTCGTAGGCCTGAGTCACACAGAAGACACATCTAAATAAAATTTAGAGGCTGTGGGACATGGCTGTGAACTTGCCCTTTGAGCTTGATGAATTATGAGTTTGTCCAGGGGACCAATCATTTCCCTGCACTTTGTGGCTGCTATATTTTTCATGCCAGCAATACTGAAAATAATGTTTTGGTTTCCAGTTACCTTTTATAGGATTCATACGAATTTGTGCCAGAAAACAAGATCTGAGATGGATGTTAGCAATTTCTGCACCTATATACTCAATTTAAGAATTTCAATAAATTCCATATACCACTCATCTTTTCTGCTGCCATTGTTGAATGTCTGCCCTGTGCCAGGGCTGTGCTTCTTTGATCTGAAGATGCAGTGTTGCTTTTGCCCAGCCTGCTTCCTGAGGTAGCTCTATGTAGCTCTGGCTAGCCTAGAACTCTACGTAGGCCAGGCTGGTCTCAAACTCACAGAGGTTCATCTGCCTCTGCCTCTTGAGTGCTGGGATTTAAGGTGTGTGCCACCACAGCCAGTTACCTTTATTCTTTTGCCTTCATTCAAAGCCTTCTTTTCCACTGAGTGCCTTTCCATGTCTCTTCCTGATGCTGTTAGCTTTGACGTCACAGGCCCCTGGCTTCATCTATGGAGGATTTAACACTGCCCATCGTCTTTCTCTCCACGCCATCTAAGTCCTGCCATTGTGCCACCAGCACTAGGGTTAATGTTTATAATCTACCCTCCCTCTTTCTCTAGTTTCAAAAGTTCTTGGCTTCTTTAATTTTTTTTCTTCTGAATCTTTGCAAAAGAGTTTTTTTTTAAGTAGTCATATAAAATGTTTTCTTTGTGTGTGTGTGTGTGTGTGTGTGTGTGTGTGTGTGTGTGTGTGTCCTATGTATATGTGTCTGTGTGTAGGCCAGAGGACACTTTGGTTATCTGTTGTGGAATATTAGTTTAAGATGTGTCACATTCATTTATGCTGTGAGATATTTAATGATGTAAAGATGTGTTGCATTCCTTTATGTTGCATCTATTTAACTCTGTAAAACTGTGTTTCTTTGCCTGCCTAAAACATATGATTGGTCTAATAAAGAGCTAATCAGCTAATAGCTAGGCAGGAGAGAGAAATAGGTGGGGCTGGCGGACAAAGAGAATAAATGAGGAGAAATCTAGGGAAGAGGGAGGAGCAAGAAAAGGAGGAGAGGAGGACACTAAGGACCAGCCACACAGCCACACAGCCAGCCATGGAGTAAAAAGAAAGTAAAGATATATAGAATAAAGAAAGGTTAAAAACCCAGAGGCAAAACATAGTTAAAGAGAAACAGGATAATTTAAGTTAGAAAGGCTGGCTAGAAATAAGCCAAGCTAAGGCCAGGCATTCCTAAGTAAGAATAAGTCTCTGTGTATTTATTTGAGAGCTGGGTGGTGGGCCCCCAAAGAGCAAAAAAAACCAACTACAGTTATCTCCTTGAGCAATGCTGTCCCACCTCCTTTGAGGAAGGGTCTCTCGTTGACCTGGAGCTCACCAACCAGGATAGACTGTCTGGCCAGCAAGTCCTAGGGATCCTTCTTGTCTTCACTCCCCAGTGCTGGGATTATAAGCATGCTCCATGCCCAATGCTTTGATGTGGGTTCTGGGGTCAAACTCAGGTTCTCATGCTTGTGAAGTAAGCAGTTCAGTGACTTAGGTATCTGTCTCCCTACCCCTCTCCAAATGTATTTTTCAATGACATTTTTATACATTTTATAATATATTTAAATCCATATGTATTTAAATCTAGGCTTCATATATGAGAGAACATACAGTACTTGTCTTTTATCCTCTCCCTCCTTTAGTCCTCTTCCCTTTGATGGTTTTCTTTCTACTTTTATATCACATATATTTATATATGTATTATATATTTATATCAATAGACATTTGTATCATAATATATACTAAATACCAAGTATAAAAGTCTGTGGCTGAGCGAATACACATGATATTTGTCTTTCCGAGTCTGGATTATTTTACTAAACATGATCTCCTGTTCCATCCATTTTCCTGCAAATGACAGAGTTTCACTCGTTATGGCAGGATAAAAGCCCACTGTGTAGATATAGCACGTTTTCTCTGTCCACTCATCCGATGATGGACAGCTAAGCTGCTTCTCTGTCTTGGCTGTGAATAGTGCAGCAATGAACACGGATGAGCAACTTTCTCTATGTTGCATTGACTTAGCGTCATTTGGGGATACCCCCAGGATCTGTCTCTTAAGATGCTTCTAGTCAGATAGTCTGTAGTTACCTTGCAGTCAGCTGTTTCTCAGTCCTGGCCTTCCTGATGCTTGCCCAGTCTCCATGAATAGAACCTCTCTGCTTGGCCATCCAAGCCAGAGACCAAAGAGCCATCCTAGACTCCTTTTTTTTTTTTTTGCCTGTCACTTCTGACTCCTTAATATTTTCTGTGTGCACATCCTCTTCCCCTATCCTTTTCTCAGAGGTGATTTCTGTAACTTTCTGGCAGTCACCCAGTAAGTCTCTGCCCTTACTCCACCCCAGTCCACCCTCCATGGATATTTCTTCTCTTTTCTTCTTTCCATATGTGTTGTGTGTTTGTATGTGTATTCCTGAGTTGTGGGTGAATGAGCATATGTGAGCAGGCACAGGTGGAGGCTGAGGTTGATACTGGGAATTTTCCTTGATTGCTCTCCTACCTCATTCTTTGAGGTGGAGTCTTTTAGTTTGGACCAGAGCTCACCTATATAGCTAGTCTTTCTAACCAGTTTGCTCTGAAAGTCCAGTCTCCCCTCTTCCCAGGCTAGATTGCCGGCAGGTCACTATGCCCACTTGGCATTTATATGGATTCTGGGCATCTGAACTCAGGTCCTCCTGCTTGCACGCTTTAACTGCTGAGCCATCTACCCTCCCGATTTTCCCACTAAATCACAAGACAAATCACATCTTCCTCAGGGGAAAAGCTGTACCTAGCCCATAGGTGTTCTATTTGACTCAAGTATTAGCTCTTGCCATATTTAGAAGCAATTTTCATTGGGCTTAACTTGCCTTTATTAAAAGCAGGTTTTGCATCAAGATTCAATCAGCAGCTTATCTTTGCAAATAAGAAGTCCTGGTCCTTGGCTCTTGTATTCTCCAATGGGAATAGCCAACAGGTCCAGCTGTGCCTTTAGATAGGCAACCTCCTTTCAGGCATCTGTAAATTCCCACTTTCTCACTGTGCCACTCACCTGGTTCCCTTGGCATTGGAGTTGTTGGCCTTTGGCTTGTGGCATGAGGTAAGTCTGCTCCAGATGCTAGGGTCCCACCCTTGGTCCTCACTCCAAGAACCAATAGAGCTTGCCTTTTTGGAGGGCGTCACAGTGGTGCTCTATTCACACCTCTATCTTGGCACAAACCCTCTGGCTACAACTTACATGAGAGGCAGTACTCTTTTCTGAGACTCTGGGCAGCCAAGTAAAATGACAGCCCCCTTAAACACTTGGATGATCAGGTGTGTTTGTTCTCACCGTGTGTGCTGTGAGCCTGTGGGGTTTAGTCTCTTTGAAATCATTTTCGATGGCAGTGTTCTAGAAGTGGAGCATTTTATACTTTGACCAACACACATGTATGTTCCTGTGTGCACAATGCACCCTCTCCTCCAAACAATGGGGTCAGGTGATAGGACTCAGCACTCCCTTCTTCTCCCCCAACTCTTTACCTTTTCCTTTCTTTCAAACTACTCATGACTAAATCAGTTTTATGAGCTACTAATGGGTCACAACCCAAGCTTAGTGAAAAGCTTGTATGTCCATCAATCCTTGACATTCTGTGTTTAAATTCAGTGTGTGAGGTTCCTGCTTTTCTCAATGTAGGAAGAACTTTCTCTGCTTTCCAATGGGCCCGTGATGAGAACAGATTTCATAACCACTGATTTAGGAATGTTATTTTAATCTCCAAGTTCCTGCTCTCGAGGCACAGGACTAGTGGTAATGATGGTGAATATGGGTGTCAGGTCTCTGATGGGTCTTGTATCATTGTTGTTCAATGAAGTTACTATTTTCAGATTCTTAGGGAGAGTGAAATGGATCCTCTAAATCTTTTGTATGCATGAGGAGGTGAAAAGCTGGGGGAGACACATAAAAAGAATTTTCTTGGTGACAGGCTTTTAATAAAAACCTCCATTTAATCAGCTAAGTCTGGACAATGCACAGAGAGAAACAACACAAAAATCAACAGAAAGAAAGGAAGATGATGGTCATGAACAAGGAATATAAAGGCTGCAAAGCAATGTTTATAATTATAACAAAAATGAAAATGGAAGTTATTCCAAAAGGTAAAGTCTAAAGTGACAGCTCCGAAACAGTTCCTTTTTCTTTTCTTTCTCCCCTCTATCCCTCGCTCCCTCCCTCCTCCCCTTCCTTCTTTCTTCCTTCCTTTCTATTTTTGGTGGATATCCACAGCCGTCCTCGGTGACAGGAATGAGGAAAGCAGTGTAAGCAGAATAGATCTATCCCCTATGGATCTTTCAACTCTGAAAACCAGAGTGAGAGAAAACCAAACAACCCTCAAAACAACCAGAGGATCACCACAGCACCGATACAAAGAGAATAATGTGCTAATGCAGAAATATATAACGGGAAACGTCAAATTTGCAGAACTGAGGGCCAGCAGGATGGTTCAGTGGGTAAAAGCACTATCACACAGCCTGAAGACCCACGTTCAGTCCCCAGGTCCCTCATGGTAAAGGAGACTATGGACTTCTCACAAATAGTCCTCTGACCTCCATATCTGTGCCCTTAAGCATCCCCTTCCAAGTAAATGAATGAATAAATAAATAAATGTAAGGTTGTTTGCTTTCTTTTTTAATTTTTATTTGTAGAAGTATGAGGGTAGGGAGTCCACGGAAAGGGGTCACAAGAAGAACATTATTTTGAGCTACAAAATTGTTAAGTGGTTTTGAGGAAGAGAAATGAATGAAACTTACATAGTCAAGCAACAAAGTATCTTAAAATAAACATGCCCAGGGACATGCTTCCGTTGTGTTTCTCTACAGGTGTGTGTGTAACAGTGGGCAATCGTTAGCCCCACTTCAGAAGAGGGCATGGTGTCAGCATGCCCAGCGACTTAGCCTGCTACAGGATAGGCAGTGGTTTCTCTGAGAGGTGCATTTATTACCAGCCACGTGTGCCCCTCCTTTGAATGATTCTGGCAGCTGGAGCAAAGCGAACTCATTACTCCAACAGTCAAAGAATGAAGAATGGCCACCGAGACGAGTCCTCCCGTCTCACTTTAGCAATGCGGTGAACATTTCATCATTTATTTATTTGTTTATTTGGGTAGTGAATAGAATAAAGCCATGTTGTTCTTCCAAAACAGTCACGCAGAGAAGGGGCACTAATCCTGGATCCCAAGGTCTTGATGTACCTGCCATTCTCCTTTCTGCTAGGAACTGAGTGCTGCTTTCATTTGCTTGGCGGGCTTTTGGGATGGCTGGGAGGATGGGGGCTCCTGCCGCCTGCAATGTGTTCTTCCCACTTGCGTAGGCCATATGGCAACACGAGTGTGCATATGCACAGGAGAGTTGGTGGCTTGACTCCTGGGCTTTCCATTTGGCGCTTGTTTTCCTGGGGTCTTTGGTCTTGCATGACCTCATCCTCTTAACAGCTGAACCCAAGTGGGGAAGCTGGCCACACAGGTAGCCCTCCACTAATTCTGGCTTGTAATCTGGGCAGAGGAGCAAAACTCCCTAGGGCAGGAGCCCCTGCAGCTCAGGGCAGGTGTTTAGAATTTGCTCTTGCTCCATACTCCTCTTTCTTTGGGTCCTCCTGCTCTGTGATGCCTCAAAGGGATTAGTTCCCACCGAGACTTTCTTCTAGATGGAATTAAAAAGGATCAGCACCTCCAAGGAAGCAGCTACTTTGTGGCCGTTTCTTTGCAATCTTTATTTTTGGATAACTATTTTGTTAATCTCTGTTTCATACACCCAGGGGTCTGGTAAGGACTTCTTGCCCTACAAGCCCTACTTAGATGGCTCAGCCCCCTGCTGCCTGCTGCTGATGGAGGAATGATGCCTCGAGGTGCCTGCAGACTCCTCAGGGACCAGGCTCTCAGCTAGGCTCATTTCTGCCTTTGAGCTGCTGCTTCCACTGATCGGTTCATCTCAAAACTCTCCATCCTCCTCCTTCTAGATCCGTCTAGAAAGATGTGGAGTTTGCCCCTTCTTTAAAAAAAATGTCATTTTCTTCATACTTCCCATCTGAACTTTACCTTTACAAACATATGGGGAGTCTAAGGAGGTTTGGGGAGGCCAGATGATTTCTACTGCAAAAATGACAGTGCAGAGTTAGTGCTGGATCTCTTTTCCACCAAGTTCAAAAAAAAAAAAAATCTGAACACCAAGAAGCCTCAAAGGCATGTGTAATCCACGGCCCATAGGCCATACATAACTGAAGATACCTATGAACACATCCCAAAACAGAATTGTAAACTTACTTAATATTCTGAGGTTATTTTTCAAGTTTGTTTTTGTGTATGATGTGTGTGCAGGTGCACATGTGTTCATGTACATGTGGAGGCCAGAGGACACCCTCCGATGTTGTACCAGAGGTGCTGCCCACTTGGTGTTTTGAAAACAGGATCTCTCCCTGTTCTGAAATTCTCCATGTAGGCTAGACTGTCTGGCGGGCCGGCCTCAGGGATCTGCCTGTTTCTGCCTCCCCAGTGGTGGGATTGCAAGTGCGGGCCACCACACCTGACTTTCGTTTTCTTTGGGTTCTGGGGATTGAACCCAGGTCCTCAGGATGGCAAAGCAGGCACCTTACCAGCTGAGCTCTCCCAGCCCCCGTGTTATTCCTCCTGACTCGATCGATTGCACGGTTCTCCTGTGAACCTCACAGGTGACAGGTTGCAATGTCCAAAGACTGGACATGCTTGCTCCAGCATTTTGCCCTGGCTCTCCATTTCCTCTCTCTCTTCCTTCTTCCCTTTCACCTCCACCTCCAAATTCCTCATGAATCTTCACTCAGAGTTCCCAAGCTTTCTTTGGTCATTTTTCCTATTCTGAATGACCATGTCCCTAGGGTCACTTTCTAAGCCTGAGATTATCAAGTCTGCCCCTCCACTATAATACCACTGTCTCTTTAAGAGCTGTTAGGACAAGAGCATTTTCAAGCTGGGCTTGGTGGCATAGACCCGAAATCCCAGCTACTCAGGAGGCTAAGACAGGAGGATTGAAAGTTTAAGGCCCCTCTGGGTTGCAGAATAAGTTCAAGGCTAGCTTGGGCAACTTAGCAAGATGCTGTCTCGAAATAAAGTAAAAAAGAGTCCTGGAGACATAGCTCTGTGGAAGATCTCTTGCGTACAGGTACTAGGTCCTGGTTCAATTTTAGTGCCATGAGGGAAAAAAAAGCCATTTTTACTGTGTCACTTAATTACATACTTTCTAGAGAAAAGAAAAAAAAATCCAATAACTTCTACTCTTCTAAAATAACAAGGCTGGGGGTGTAGCTCAGAGGAAGGGGCCTTGCCTAGAATGCACAAAGCCCTGGCTTTGATTCCTAGCACTGCAAATAAATACAAATAAATTATTATTATTTATAAAGCAGAAAGATTGGAAAGTGTCTTTTAGAATACCATCTTTTCTAAAACACACAATAGCTGAGTTACCAAATCTGGAACTAGAAGGGAAGTAATTTGGTTTTAATTTTTAGAAGGGGAATCATTTTACTGCACATGGTGACACACACCTGTAATCCCAGCACTTGGGAGATGGGACAGGAGGCTCAGGAGCGCAAGGCAGCCTCGGCTACAATAGTGAGTTCGAGGCCAGTCTGGGCTTCAGGAGCCCCTGCCTACAAAAAGAAAGAAGGGGAGAGAAGTTAACTCCTGAGGAGCCCCATGAGCCTAAATGCTACGTTGGGAGTGTTGTCCAGGGGATGTTGCTACCGGGTAGTTTTAAGAACTTGGTACTAGGCCAATCGCTTGCCAATGGCTACCCCTCATTGGCAAAATGGGATTCAATGATTTCTAATGTTTTCCAGCTCTATTATTTTACATCTACTTAAACTTTAGAGTTTCCCAGCTCTCTAGGAAAGCTGTGTACACACAGATGTCCATGTGTACAAGTTTTTGCCAACTCTGTGCTCCAGTTCTTTTGTCCAAGGGGGTTCATATTTTCCTCTGAGAGGGTGCTGCCCTCCCCACTTCTGACACCATCTTTAAATTTTTTAAATTACAGTTTTGTTTCATTTTATTTAGTGTGTGTGTGTGTGTGTGTGTGTGTGTGTGTGTGTGTGTAAAGGTTCACACATGCTATGGTGTATGTGGAGGTCGGAGGATAACTTTCAGGGTTTGAATCTACCTTGTGGGCCCCTAGGATCGAACTTAGATTGTCAGGATTGGTGACTGATGCCTTTATCCACTGAGCCACCTTGCCAGCCCCTCTGACAGCATCTTGAAATTAGATGACCCACCTTTTGGCTTGTGTAGAAAACATTTCAACAGAGGTTAGGTAAAGCTGATGGTGGGACAGAGGTGAGCGGCCTAGCATTTAGCTTGTATTTTCCTTTTCTGCAAGGATTTGTGAACTCGGGAGAGAGTCTCCAAACACTGCCTCCGTTTTCAAGGTAGAATTATGTTGATAGAACTGCAGAGTTTCTTAAGGTCTCAGGATGTGAAGGGATTGGTTTGAAGGTTTTGCACAATCTTTCACCAGATGTTAGAGAGTTGATGGTTCATAATTGTTCTCTAAAGGGCCTTTTGGAGACAGGGGAGTGGCTGACATTTACCAGCCTGAAAGGTTTCATGAGTTCTTGCTTTTCTTGCTAGTTTTCCTAAGTGATTAAAGGAGGCAGCGTTTCTTTTGAAATATTTGTATTTCATGTGAGACATCTATATATCTACATGTTACATTATATTTAATATACATTTGAAGCAGAGTTTCACTATCTAGCCCTGGCTGGCCTGGAACTCACTATGTAGACCAGGCTGGCCTGGAACTCACTATGTAGACCAGACTGGCCTCAAACTCTGAGGGATCTACTTGCCTCTGCCTCCTGAATGCTGGGATGAAAGGCGTGTGCCTGGCACACTGTGCATTCTGATCTCATTGGGAGTAGACGATGCTGGACCTGAGGAGATGGTTCAGTGAGTAGAACGCTTACCTTACAAGCAAGATGGTGTGATTGGGTTCCCAGAACCTGGGTGTAAAGCTGTGTTTGGTGGTGGGTGCTTGTCATCTCAGGGTTACAGAGGCGGAGACAGGATCCTCGGGGCTCCCTGGCCAGTCTGACTTCCCTATTCGGTGAAATCCAGGCCAGCGAGACAGGCTTCAAAAACCAAAGTGGACAGCGCTTGGGTAACTGCACTGGAGGCTGATTGGTGGTTTCTGCACACTCATGCACACAGGGGAAACTGACCAGACACACATGCACACATACACAATTGAGAGAGAGAGAGAGAGAGAGAGAGAGAGAGAGAGAGAGAGAGAGAGAGACCTGGATGGGACATTCCCCAGACCCAAGCAAGAAAGTAAAGAAAATCAATAATGAGCATTTGCTAAGTCAAGATCTCTCGGCTTGCTTTTTTCTTTCTTGTCTCCTCTCTGATTTATTCTCTTTCTTTGGGAAACACCTTTTGGGTGACTTATATGATCATTATCGTCCAACCTCCCCCCCACTCCCCCTTTTTTTCCATTTAAAACAAAAACCCCAAAGCTCACTTTTCTGGTGTGTTCTCACCCCTCCCTGTACTTTTATTTCCATGGTGGTTTTCTCTAAGTCCTCAGGGCATTTTGAGATGAGATTTGGAAGGAAGACTCAATGCAATATAAAGTTACCTTACACCCATCAGTGGAAAGAATACTTCACACAGCCAGGGAGAAACCCCGAGGGAGTCTGGTTGGTGGGGAGGAGCCCCACAAAGAGCATTTTGTCTTTTCTGCTGTGTCTCTATGGCTAATGCGATTGCCTGCCTGCCTGTTTTGTTTTTCTTTATTTATGACCCTCTGCTGTGTCTTTACTTCTGTCTCTCTTTCTATTTTGGCAGAACCGGGGGATGCTTGACTTGGAGTGTGGGGCATGAGAATTCAGAAAGCAAATACTCTTTGTTTTTGGAGAAGGAAGCTAGGTAGGTTAGACAGAAGCTGCTAGAGGAAATGGTGGCTTGTCACCAAGAGATTTCTCATAGACTTTGGAATCACAAATTATACATTGAAACTGATATTGTTAGGAAATGCTATATGTATATTTCTAATTGTACTTCTACTGTTCATTTAACAAAATAATGCAAATTGCTGATTCTTGAATGTTATTATTACCAACTATTAGGATATAAAGAAATGAAAATTAGTAGTTAGACATTACAATAGAACTTGTAATCATATTAGGTATGTTTCTTAGATTGAGCAGATATATTTTAGATAGACAGGTCATCTTCAAACCCTTCAGAGATCTACAGAATATGGCATTTAAAATGTTTTAATAACTTAGAAAAATTTTCTTTTTTGTTATGACTATGAGACATGTCGGCTCCTGGCAGTACCAATCTACTTCAGAGAGAATATGGGCATTGAAGAAACTGCATATGGAGTTAACTTTCATTGTGGCAAAAGTTAGCCACTGGACAACAAAGTATCCTTGAATCAACTGCTGACAACAGGACAACATGGACAGACAGAACATGAAACAAAGGACTACCGATTCTTGCCAAAACAAGTGTGGTTATGGCTTTATCAAAAGGCATCTTCTGAGGCCAGGACAATATGGCACCATCCCTGAAGTGGCCTTTGCAATCCGGAAAAGGTACAGTGCCCTTTCCTTCGAAGGCAGCTGAACAGGCAGTGAGCCGATGGCTTCTGATGTGCAATGGAACAGCAGCTGAAACAGTTATTCTTGAAGAGTAACTAAGCTCACGCCTCTCAATAGCAGACTGGCATTTAATAGAGGGATGTGGAGAAGAACGGGATGCTGAGATGAAGCCACACATACACAGTCAAGAAGAATGGACAGCTGAATTAAAAAACCATCAACAATTTCCAGAATTTAAAATCCTGAATCAGGACATGACACTAGTGGAATTCAGGTGTTTCTGGTACATGGACTGTTCTCACCCAAGGTGAGGTTGAACTGTTGACCTTGTGTACGACCTACTACACAAATGAGTCTGTCAGATACGCTAAGCCTATAGGCTGAAGATGATGCCCCAACACCGCGGAGAAACCTCAGGTGACTGTCCAGGCAGCTGGCTGTTTCTGTCAACTCACAATTTTTTTGAAAGCTGCTTGCATGCACTTCCTGTTTTTATTTTTGTTAGGTAATATTATTTCCTTCTTGGGCCTCTGAGGGAGTTGAAGATTAGTTAGTTATATTTAAAGATTAATTAATTATAGTTGAAGATTAGTTAGGATAGAAAGGAAATAGGTACATTCTGGACTTACCAGGCATATCCTGACTCAAGCACTTAATGAGATGGATATTCTTGGGCCACTCTGAATTGCTGCTCTACATTGCATTTATAACTGGGGACACTCACAATTTTTCTCATAGCATTGTTATGAGGGCTAAATGAGAAATCAATGTCATATTCCTAGGCCAATACCTAAAAAGTAACTCAAAATCCCTAGATACTATCATAGTATTGTTAGAGGTCATTCCTAGTTAATGCTTTTGTTTGGTTGGTTTTGTTTTTTCAAGACAGTCTCTCTGTGTCGGCCTGGCTGTCCTGGAACTCTATATAGACCAGGCTGGCCTCAGACTCGCAGAGATGCTTCTGCCTCTGCTTCCTAAGTGCTGGGATTAAAGGTGTGTGCCACCACTACCTGGCCCTAGTTAGCTCTTACAACAGATTTCTTATCAAGGGCACTACCAAGCATCTTGGTTCTGATTCACCCACCTCAACCCATCCTGGCTCTGCCATCTAGTGCCTCCAGTCTTCATGGCTTCTGACCTTGAGGTTGC
Organism: Peromyscus nudipes; assembly: GCA_902168325.1. Classification (NCBI taxonomy): domain Eukaryota; kingdom Metazoa; phylum Chordata; class Mammalia; order Rodentia; family Cricetidae; genus Peromyscus; species Peromyscus nudipes. Next base: position 14,020 of record CABHPH010159263.1, on the reverse strand, counting down.
TTTTCAGTTACGACCTTGTCTCATTTCTTGGAATGAAGACTGCACTATAAGTTGTGCTTAGGTTCCCCATGGGCCTGTGTGGAGAACACAGATAGGTGTTCTTAACGGCTAGTGCTCGATTCTGTCCTGGAAGAAGAGGTAGGAGGTGGGGCTGTGGACAGGGCAGAAGGGGATTACTGGGAAGAAAACACATCAGGAGCCCCAGAATCTGGAGGTCAGAAGGTGGATCTAGCCTCCTCTGGGAAATACTGGAGAGGAAGAAGTAAGAAATTAAGGAAAGAGATCCTATTTGGTCACATAAGATTCTTTGTGAACTTTGAAAGGGCTACCCTAGGGGAGAGGACCCAAACCAGGGCTTGTGTAAGGGCTTCCAAAGAGAGTGATAGGGAAGCTGGTTGTGGTGGTTTGAAAGAAAATGGCCCCCAAAGGGAGTGGCACTATTAGGAGGTGTGGCCTTGTTGGAGTAGGTGCAGTCTTGTTGGAGGAAGTGTGTCACTGTGGGGGTGGGCTTTGAGGTCTCTTTTTCTCAAGCTTCCCTCAGTGTGACAGTCAGTTGACTTCCTGTTGCCTGCAAGATGTAGCTCTCTCAGCTCCTGCACCACGTCTGCCTGCATGCTGCCATGCTCCCCTTCATGATCATAATTGGACTGAACCTCTGAAACTGTAAGCAAGCCAGTAAGCAGCTCTCTTCAGTGGCCTCTGTATCAGCTCCTGCCTCCAGTATCCTGCTGTTTGAGTTCCTGTCCTGACTTCCTTCAGTGATGAACAGCAATGCTGAAGTGTAAGCCTAATAAACTCTTTCTTCCCCAACTTGCTTTTTGGTCATGGTGTTTCATCACAGCAATAGAAACCCTAAGACACTGGTGTAGACAAGATGTTCCTAAATGCTGGCCTATAGGCTCTTTATTGAACACAAAGTTAATATAGTGTGTTTTTTAATAAGCCTAATTTTATTTACCTTAATACCTCGTTATAGTCTGAGATTATAGTCTCACTTTATTGGTTTCAAAAGGCCTTTTCTTTTAGAAAATGATGGTGGTTCTCAATCCTGGCCACTCATTCAGACACTTTGAGAGCTTTGGGAAATAATGAGGTACTTACCAGACAACTGAATCAGAATCTTAGAGCAGGCTTGCTACTGGGAGGTGTCCTCAGCTGCCGAGGTGCCTTTCTTGTCTGGCTAGATTGTCTACTTATCTGCTAATGTATGGAAGGGTGTTTAAGATGGGGGTGCTGAGCTAGAGAGATGGTTTAGTATTTCAGAGCATGTAGGACTAGAGGACCTGGCTTTGATTCCCAGCACCCACAAAAGGTAGCACACAATCACCTGTAATTCCAGCATTAGGGGGATCCCACACCTCTGGCCACTGAGAGCACCTGCATTCAAATATGTTATATATAACTGCATTCATATATATATACCCTCCCCCACATAATTAAAAATGATAAAAATAAGTTTTCAAAAAGATAGTACTGCCAGGTTTGATTTAATGTTTTAAAGCATCCTTGGCAAAAACCACAGATCGGAAACATGATTCATTGCTCAACCTTGCTTGATTATTTTGTTCTTTGTCACTTTTTAGGCTTAATTTTCATCTTAAGGCTTTATGAAATTCAAGTGACAGGGATCTTTAGATGATAAAAGAGAGCTTCCTCGACATCCGTGTTCATTGCTTTTTGTGTTGTTGTGACGAAGTGACTGACCCCAACCATTGGAAGGGGGAAAGAGCTCTATAGCTCATGGTCTTGGAGGACTCAGTCCGTGTGAGCTCGGCCTCATGTAACCAGACAGAACATCATGGTCGCGGGAGGAAGAGAAGCACTCCCATCATGGTGGACAGGAATTAGAGAAAGGAGGAACAGTGGAAGGGGTCCAGGGAAGATGGAGGACATATTGACCCCAGTCCCTCTAATTGCCCCCATGTCCTCCTTTTCCCTCAAAAGCCCTTAATCTGGCCATCTCTGGACATGCCCTCCCGAGCACACCCAGAGATATGCGGTACCACTCTCCTGGGCATTTCTTAATCCTCTTAGGTTGACAATTAAGATTAATTATCACTATATGCCTTTGAGAGTGGCAGCCCTCAGGTGCCTCAATACACCGTCCTCGGGTGTATTTGCAAATTAAGGAACCCTGTAAGGCACTCCTGGGTTCTCAGGCCAAGTGTCTTGAGGATTATGAGACACCCAGCCAGAGGCTTGTACTCTGGACATCCTCCTCTTGAGTTTCCGGGAGCCTCTCTTGTGGGGGAGGGGCTTTTCGTGGCCAGCTGTGTCTTCCAGTCTCGCTGATCTCGGGGTGTCTAGTATTTTCTGACCTTGGGGATGAATTTTTTTTTTTAACTGACACTCTCAGATTTGAAATGTAGGGTCATGGATGCTGAAACATTTTCATTTGGCACTGTGGCACTTCTAGTTATTTTAATGTTTAAAGGTCCTCGTAGGAAACATTTGAAATGTAGAGCACTTAATTTCCATTAGAGTTAAAGGTTTCTAAGCCCCTGTTACGGCCAATAAAAGCTAATAAAAATGGTGATGTTTAAACGGGTTAATGTTCTCTTTTTTAGATGAATATTTTATATGAAGTATACAGGAAGAAAAAAATCTATATGTTTATCTAATATTATGGCCACTGGCTATTGGAAACATGTCTTCGTGGGTTATTAAATGAGTAACTTCTGTGCTGTGTATACAGATTGTGAGAAGAATTCCACTGACTGTTCTTGGGACTTGTTTTGCAAACTGAGTGTCCTGGCTAAATCTTGCTAATACAGGCATTCTCCGAATTACCAGAACTTTTACAGACTTGCTATAAATAATGGCAGTGTGGGCTGGACTATGCAGTGGCTACCAGGAGGCAAGAAATGGTGTTTATGTACTAGAGTTGGTATTGTGGTAGTGCAGTCGAGTCTAATGTACTGTCTGCATTAGTGAGTGCTGGCCGTTTGCACCAGGATTGGTGGCATGGAGTGCTGCTTACCCATGGTTAGAAAGGCGATAACTCCTCCTACCAAGTGAAAGCAGCTGCCTCTCCAACTCGTTTTTGTGACTTCTTAACTGGTTGAAATATAATGAAGACTGATTAAATGTTAGTCCAACCATGAACACATAGCGATTCATTACACGATCAACAATGGTGTAGTTAGCTTCTCCTTTTTACAGACAAGGAAGCTGAGATGCAGAGGAGCTGAATTAACTTGCCTAAGCTAGTAAGTGGCAGTGCTGGGGTTTAACACTGGGAAATCTGATTCTGGCTATAGTCCTAACCAATGTGTTCGTTCATTCTACCACTAGGGAGATACATTAGCCTAGAGGCTTTCCAAGAGGCAGTACTGCTGGATAAGGTGATGCCTGCTTATAATCCGAATACTTGGGTCTGGAGAGATGGCTCAGTGGTTAAGAGCACTGGCTGCTCTTACAAAGGACCTGGGTTTAATTCTCAGCATCCACATGTCAGTTCACAGCCATCTGTAACTCCAGTTTCAAGGGATTTGATGCCTCCTCTGGCCTCCATGAGCACTGAGCACACATGTTGTATGTACCCAGACACACATGCAGGCAAAACCAAATATATATATATATTAAAGAAATCTCAGCACCTTGGGAGCCCATGAAAGGAGAATGATGAATTTAAGATCAGACTGGGCTATTCAGTGAGACCTGGTTTTAAAAAGAAAAATACAAGAGGGGACATGAATAAAATTAAGATTTCCCAATTCTGGGGAAAAAACCCCCGTGAGCATCCCATTTGAAAACATTTTCTTTTGAGATGGTTAAGGGAAATGTGTAGCAGTTATCTACTTGCTGAAGAGAAACACCCCCAGCCCCAAATCCCACAAACCTTGGCTGCAAAGAAACCACATTTACTCAGCCCATCCCAGAGCTTCCAAAGCTTATTGCCTTTTATGCAGAACCCATCTTTAGGGGCTAGTGAGATGGCTCAGCAGGTAAATTGTTAGGACTGGAATTTGCACCCCCAGACCCCACATAAGTGCTGACTGGGAATGGCAGCCCATCTGTATGTAATCACACGGGGCAGGATGCAGGGACTGGGATCCCCATTCTAGCTGGCAAACTGGCTATCTAACTCTGGGTTCAAGTGAGAGACCCTACTTCAACAGATAAAGTAGAGAATGACTGATGAAGTCACCTGATGTCAACTTCTGGCCTTTGCACTCTTACGCATTTGAACATATGAAGTGAGAGCCCACGAAAGTCTGATCAATAATTTATTAAGGGGTGCAATGGAAAAACAGACTCGCGAATACAGAGCAAGACACCGCTGCTGATCCAGCTGCAGTTGTCCTGCTGTTCATTCTACCCAGGGGCGACGCAGCCCAACCTCAAACCACATTCTCTGCTGCTGGCTCCGGCCTTGACCATGCAAGAAAGCACGTGACCCCTCTTCCTTAGCTCTTATCCGCTCACTTAGGCAGATAAGACCACGCCCTAGGGCTTGTTGCCCCAAAGCCATTGGCTGAATGGATCGAATTCTCACAACAAGTATACATACACCACAGTCTTGCATGGCACCCTCTATTCTTTGAGGAGTGATCTTTAAAACATGACTTTTGTTAGGGTTATAGTAATTAGTTCTAGAAGATGTGTCATCCATTCATGTAGCATATATGCAATTTTAAAAATTTCTGATTTTTAGAAAAAGTTATACAATTTATGGATTTATTTTTTACTTATTTATCACTTCAATGGTTGTCCTTATTGACAGGCTGCATCCTGGATACACAAAGAAAGTGGCCCTTACAATGAAAACTTTAATGTGTTTGGAAGTCCATGAGAATTGTTGGCATGGACCCTGCACTACACTGAGGCTCGGGTACTGCATCTCTCTCTCTTCACTGTCCTTCAGTCTGTCTTGTTGTAGAGGGAGAGAGTATTGAGTGTCCAGTGTCTCTAGGTAGGATGTTCATGTCCACAAAAACAAATCTCCAGATCTGGATGCTTATTGGAAACATAGACTCTCTAGAATTCCCCTTAAATGCCCTAGAAAACGAAGTTAGCCATTGGCAAAGCCTCTGTGATGTCAACATTTCTTAATTCAGTGAATCTACCATTGAGTATTTATTAATTGCCACTATGAATTAACTACCAGTCTAGGAGTCTATTAAATCATAATTCCCAGCCATGTGGATCATCATTATGGATTATTCGTGCAGTGTTCTTAAGTGCCTTTGGAGTAAAAAATTAAACTGCGTGCCATATGGATCTAACATAGAATTATATTATTCTATAATATGGTAATTTAGGAAATGAATATTCCATGATCAATAATCTTGTAAAAGTACTTTTAGAACAATGACACACAATATATATCACAGACAATGTAGTTCATTTACCCTTCCTCTTATTGATGGATTTTTATAGAGGACTTCTCTTAACCCTTACTATAAATAAATTCATGATGGAAGCCTTTCATATAAATTGCTGGGTTTATTTCTGGTTATTTCTTCAGAGTAAATTCCTGGAAGGGAGTTGGATCAGAGGGGGAGCACATTTTTAAGGCTTCAGATACACCTGTCAAGTAACCATCTCTGCTGTGCAAGCAGTGCAGAGGAGAGCCCATTTCTCCACACTTCAGGCGTGTTGGCTGTTGTTGAAAAGCTCACAGGGAGGAGCGCACAGGGCCCACCTCTCCCTGAGGATCTACAGGCAGTTCCTGCGGGCTGGAGGAGGCAGAGACCTTTTCTTTATTGACACCGCAGCTGATGGTGAATTACTTGGGGTTCTGTCAACAACCTCAATGCAATTCACCAGGTTACCAAAACACCAAATGAAACCAAACTCAAGCTGGCATCAAAGCAGGAGAGGAGCAGGTTGGAAGAAGACAGAATCAGAAGTGGGAAGAGGTCAAAAGAGGGCAACAAGGAGGTGAAAATGATCAAAATGTGTTATATACATGTATGAAAATGTCATGACAGAGCCCACAATTCTGTAATTAATATACACTCGTGAAACAAAAAACTGGGCCCCCCTCCACCCAGACAACAAAAGGCCTTTGTCAGTCTGACAATTGAAGTGATATTGTATTTTTGTTTTCATGTACGTTTTTTGATGGCAAGTGGAGAAAATGAAGTTTTGTTTTGTGTGTTTTTTTTTAAAAATTAGGTGTGTGTGTGTGTGTGTGTGTGTGTGTGTGTGTGTGTGTGTCTTTCTTGGCCTTCCTCCACCTGCATGCAGAAAGCAAGAGCATCATCCAGGCTTGTAGCTAGAAGGGAGCCAGAGTCCTGCTGAGGGGGGTAGTGTGAGCATTCTCCTTCAGATTTTGACCAACAACGTCCATGTGGAATACTCCAGTGGAAAAACCACATCCCATCTGTCTTCTCTTCCTGGCTCCCACTGCCCATGCTGGCATAGCCATTTTGTCCCTCTAAGCTACATGATGAGTCAAAGCCCGAGATAGGACCCTCTTGTCCATGGATTTCTTTCTTTACACCGTTGCCATGGAAATGAGCCAAAGAGAAGCTGGCAAACACTGACTACGTCTGTTTTTAAAAGACCCCTTTCAAGCAACAGCCAGCCTCAGATCCCAGAGGCTGAGTAGCCACCCTGAAACCCTCCACGCAATGGCTCACTGCTGCAGGACGTTTTCTGGAATGCCAGCTGATTATCAGTGGAGTCCTGTGTATTATACTTTCCTTGGATATGATTTCAGCCCTTGGGGATGGCTAGAAATAAAAATTTAAGTATTTCGCTGTTAGGCAGCTGCTCCCAATCTTCAAGTGCTCTTCTTTGGGAACTCATAAATTTTGTAGTTTTTTTTTTTTCTTTTACCCCCTTGGTAAATCATTCCCATCCAAGATAAATACTGGGTGATTATTTGTTAATAGTTGCTTTAGGAAGAAGGAAATTGAAGCAGAGTAACTGTTACGAGCCATGTGTGGCCCGTAGATGTGAGAGTGATTTCGGTTCTGTCTGCAGCTGGATGCCAGCTGGGTTGGGAGACAATACAAATCCAGAGCATTCTATTCAGGAAACCCATTCATCTGCTCATTGTGGACACACTTGTGATTCTGCCAGGGGACACCAGAGGTCACACGCTGGGAGAGAGAATGCTGTGTAACTGCACTCCCGGAGAAGTTTCTGCGTTCTGTTGGAAGTAGTTCATGTCTGCTCTTCCCAGTGTGATAGTCACTAGTGTAGGTGACGGAACTTCAAAAATGTGGTTAGTGCAGCTGAATGGCATTTAAATTACATTTGTGTGTGTGTGTGTGTGTGTGTGTGTGTGTGTACTTAATTTAAAAAAATTACAGTATGTGTGTGTGTGGGGTGTGTGTGTATGAATGACTATGTGTGGTGGTTTGAAAGAAAATAGCCCCAAATGGAGTGGCACTATTAGAAGGTCTGGCCTTACTGGAGTGGGCGTGGCCTTGTTGGAGAAAGTGTGTCACTGTAGAGGCAGACTCTGAGGTTTCATATATGCTCAAGCCACTCCCAGTGAGACAGTCTACTTCCTGTTGCCTGTGGATTAAGATGTAGCAGCTCCTTCTCCAGCATCATGTCTGCCTGCATGCTGCCATGCTCCCTGTCATGATGATAATGGACTTAACCTCTGAAACACCTCAATTAAATGTTTTTCCGTTGCTGTGGTCATGGTGTCTCTTCTCAGCAACAGAAACCCTAAGACATGGGTACATATGTGTCACGGGGCATGTTTGGAGGTCAGAGCACAACTTTCTAGAGTGGGTTCTCTCCTTCCACCTTTAGGTCGGTTCCAGGGATCAAACTCAGGTTGTCAGGTTTATGCAGCTGGCACCTTTCCCCGCTGAGCCATCTTGCTGACTGAACTGCATTTTATGTTGTTTGCTTCAATTTAGTCACATGTGGCTAGAGACTGTATTGGTCAGCCCAGGTCTATAGTATACTGCAGGCCGACTTTAAGACGGACTTGTTATTTGTATGTGCTGGAGATTAAATACAGAGCCTCTTGCATGCTAGTCATGTCCTGTGCTACTGAGCCACGTCCCTGGCCTGCTTACGATTTCCTGAATGCCCTACATGATCTGCCCCTCACCTCAGCTGTGTCCGCTGTCTAGTCTACTGTCTTCACATCCAGCCTTTGCGCCTGCTCTTCCCCTGTGCCTGGCATTCTTTCTGCTGTCACCTGGGACTATGTCTCGCTTGAGGTTTCTGTTCAGATGCTCACTGGACTATGTGTGGAGATCTCCCTGTTGCCCTTATTTTATTCTGATCTTTTCTGGAGCAGTTTTACCATCTGACTTAAAGGCAGCTCTTACCAGCTACAGGTTCTGTGTTGTCTGGATTGAAAATATTTGGGGGAAAATTGTGTCTGTACTGAACGGGTGTAGACCTTTTCCTTGTCATCAGTTCCTGTATAATGCAGTAAAACAACGGTGTGCTGGTTAGTTCTGCCAACCTGTCACAACCTAGAAGCACCCAAGAAGAGAGTCTCAGATGAAGAACTGGCTAGATCAGGTTTGCTGGGTCTTCCCATATCAATTAACAATCAAGACAATCCCCCACAGACGTGTGCAGACCCAGCCCATTGCGGGTGGCACCATTCCCTAGGTAGAATGTTCTGGATTTCATAACACAGAAGGTAGCTAGGTGAGAGAAAGCATGGCTGCATTTGTTTTCTCTGCTTTTGACTGTGGATATGATATTACTATTTGCTTTGAATTCCTACTTGGGTTTTCCATCAATGATGGAATTGTAAGCTAAATAAACCCTTTCCTCCTCAAAGCTGCTTTTAGTCAAGGTATTTTGGTCACAGCGACAGAAATGAAATGAGGACAAGCTATGTGTTTAGCATTTCCATTACCTTGAGTAGTGTATATAGTCTAGATCCGAGTCAAAGTACATGGGAGGATCTGCCTGGATTATGTGCTAATACTGTGATGTTCTGTATAACTTGAGCATGTACAAATTTTGGTATCTGTATGAGGGAATCTGAAGCCAACCTCCCATAAATACCAATGGACGACTGTGGATTATCTCATTGGCATCATCTGCTTATGTTAGTGGCTATCAAATCCATTTTGAAAGCACAAAGTATTTCTATTCTTGGTCTATTTGTTTATCATATGCTTTCTCAACTTTATCAGCCTCATGAAGGTGGGGACTGTGTTTTGTTATATTCCAGCTTCCCTAATAGGCATTCAGTGTATTTTTTTTTTGTTGTTGAATAATTGAGCAGACACAGCCTAATGGTGAACTCATTGTGGCTTCATGCACCGAGAAACTTGTGGAATCTTTCCTTTGTTCCCTCGGAGACAATGATTTTATATCCCTCTGGGCTCTGGGAATGGATGTGCTAGAGTAGGAGGCAGATAAATCCTTGTTGTCTTGGGGCACTGAAATAGCTTTGAGATCTCTGCTCCATCTGGGTCCAGGAATGCTGCTCTGTTTATGTGCAACAGGTTTACCGGTTACTGATGTGTCTGAGTCCAGTGACCACGCCCACACAATGCTTTATATGAGCTTACTCATTACTTACAGATAGGTTGTGAGGGACAACAGAGGTCTGAGACTCGTTACAGGACAGTCCAAGGATCAGGCAAAGGTGGGTGGAGCCTCTTCTGTACGTGCCCTGTTTGTACTGCAGCTGAGGGACCCTAACAAACAACTGCCCATGGATTTATTATGTCTGAGGCTGTGTAACTTAAGGGACTTAAGCATTGAAGGCCATCCTATTTCTACAGGTTACTGGGGGAAAAGAAGCCTGGCTGTTATGGCCAGCCCCTTCCTACTTTAAGATGTTCAACTCCAGCGCATTCTGTTGTTATTCTTGAGAACGGTGTGTGAGGAAGTGGGGGAAATGGGTTGGGCCGAGATCCTGGGAGTTATTCCTACAGTCTGCACATCTATGAAGTGGCTAGAGGAGTCTATGGGGATTTTGCATCTTTCAAAGTCACAAACAGAGTGTAGACAAATCAACCACTTGCCAATTCCAGGAAATAACCTCAAACAGAATTTTACATGGAAGGACTGGCATGGTAGTGATGCCCTTTATCTTGTCTCACAGGAGTAAAAATGGCCAACCTAAAAAGTTCCACGGCTTCCATGCTGAGTGGCAAGCTTTGTGAGAATCAAATGATGTGTTGGTGGACAGCTATCTAATTATAATTATACCTTGATATTTTACCTATCGCTGCACCTATATACTCAATGGTTTCTGTTTACACTACAGAAACAAAGGGTGTCTGTTCTCAGCTACTTTTCTCTCATCTTTTCTGTAGCATCAGGTTTATTATTTCTTGGGTTTTCCTTCACTAGAGAGTTGTAATAATGGTGTCATCTTCCCCCTCCTTTGTTAATATACATATTAAAAATAGCGTGGTGAGTGGCTGTATTTTTCCAAAAGGAAGTCTTCAAAGAGAACATAGGCTTCCATGTAATAAACAGTGGCACGGGGCCAATATGTCCAAGACATCAGATTAATCCCTTTGTATTGGAGGCTTGAGCGTTTCAGCTGCGTGAATTTCCGAGTGCCTCATCTGACACTATCTGTGATAAATATTCCCCAGTGATTAAGTCATGGCTTTATGATCTCTCTAACAGCAAGAACATTTGCAAAGCTGCTCCTCGCAGGTTGCATTTAAATGTTAAGAATCTGGATTTCTATCTCAGAAATCCCTTATTAATTTTAGTCGAGTGGTTCTAGACAACTTTATGTAATAACTACCTGTTTATGGGGTGGGGGAAGGGGCAAAAGAATGAATCACTCTGTAGGGAAAACCCAGAAACGGACCTGAAGTCAAGAGGAGGACTGAGTCTTGATGGCCATATTTAGTAAATATTTACACCTGACTGCAACCCTGCAGGTGTAATCACATAAACATTTCATAACTTTGGAGGATCTTATGAGTGCCTGGGGCAGGGGACAAGTGTGACACACAGGCTAAAACCACACTCCCCTCCCACTCCCCACTCCCCCTCACCCCCGTTAGGGATGGGCTGTCTCCAAGCACCATGTATTTTTCACTGAGTTAACATGGTGGTCCCAGCTGGGTTTTTGGCTACCCTGGTTGGATGGAGCTCATGGGAGCGTGACAGAGGTCCCTGTAGCACTGAGGATGGCCCTATTGATTTGCAGCGTCTGACGAGTCTAAAGCTAGGAGTTTATGTTTTAAATAACGGATAGTTAGCTCTGCAGACAGATGAGGTGGATCTTCCTGCCTGGAACAAGGAGAACACTTGGGGACACCCATTCATTCTCTGTGCTGGTGTTGTGAGCATACACGCTCCGCTGAGCCTCCCTTCCCAGTCTCATGAGCTGGGTGGGTGGAGAGATTGCACTAACACATACTCACTCAGTGGCTAAGAGAAAGGGGGATGGGAGCTGAGGTTGTGATGGCAGCGACTGTGGGGTGGGGACACCAGGCCTGAGAGGAACATCTCACGGGTAGGGAGTAGGTGTCCTGTCACCGAGGCTTTTAGACTTAATTCCATGTCTTGCTGCTCACACGGTGGACCACAGACCAGCAGCCTACACATCATTGTTCAGGAACATGATAGACAGGCATAATCCTAGGCCTGCCCTCAGACCTGGAGATTCAGAAATACATCTTAACAAGATCTGAGGGGTTTGTATGCATGTTAGAGTTGAGAAGCACCAATTTAATGGTTTCATTTTAATGCATTTGCAGAACCTTGGTCAAGCATTTGTGTTTTATAGAGTAGATGAGCAAGGCATTAAGATGCATGCTGGGTTGTTGTCATTCCATGCTACAGAATAATGTTGTCAACACAATGTGAATTTGACTGGGACTGGAGTTTGACACAATGTGATGGATACATGACACACCGACCATGGTATGGACTCAAAACAGCACTTCCTTTATTTGAGTTGGAATTACCAGAGTGGGGTGGTGAGCTGTTGAAGGTGCTTCCAAGCCTGATAACCCGAATTCCATCTCTGGAACCCACAAGGTAGAAGGAGAGAACCAATTCTCCAAAGTTGTCCTCTGACCTCTGTTCCTATGGTGGCACACGTGGACCCTCCTCATCATCACACCCCTGTGTGTTTACGAAATGAATAGAAATGTAATAGAATTGCTGGAGGGCTTCTTAAAACACAGATTGCTGCATCTCTCCGCAGAGATTCTGATTCACTGGATCTGAGAATTTAAATTTCTCACATGCTTTCTGCTGCTGCTGCTACGCTGTGACGGTCACACTCTTCAAGTGTAATTCTGGTCATCTGTCCCATGACATTTGTTCGCGATGTCCTTCCTTGTAGCACTTGTTCTGTGCCTAGACTCAGCCTTCTCTTCCACCAAGACTCTCCCGACTCTTCATGACTGATTCTCAAACCATCATCCAATGGCCACCCAGACCTGTGGATTCCTGGGACTTCCTCTCCTGACCTGTGATTGGAAGCCTCAGAGCAGAATACAAGACCATTCAAAGTATCCCAAGATGGCTGCAAGCACGTGTGATGAACAGCTGTTGCCATGTGTATCCCTTCCTGGTGTCCTGCATTCCTAGTTTCTGGGGTCACAGATCATCTGCTGGGACTCTTCCCTCCTTCCAAGTCTTCTTCTTGGGACTCTACTAAGAAATCACCTCATTTTTGTAGCCGAGTGTCATTCTGAGACCATCCTTCCTTCCTGTAGATCACAATTTTCTTTTCAAATTAGCTTTTAAGAACAAGATGCCAATCTTGAGGTTTTGGTCAAGATGGCTTTTCACCCTCTGGCCCCTTTTCTTTTGAGTTGAACTTGCAAATATATGTGGCTTGTCTTGAGGTGGTGGACTTGGCCATGTAAAACAAGAACAAGAAATGCATCTGAACATTTTATGTTAAACATTTTTGATTTAAATTTAATTACATTGATTCCCCTCCAGTCCCTCCCACGTCCACTCCCTTCAACTATTCTTCCCTAATTATTACTGTTTTACACACACACACACACACACACACACACACACACACACACACCCCACACACACAGGTGCAAAGTATAAATACACTGATGAGTTCATTTTTGTTGTTTGTGTGTTATGGTTCCAGGGCTGCCCACTCTGTATTGAACAACCAATTAAGGCACTTATCCCTGGGAGAGGCTGTCTCTCCTCTCCCTCTTGAGAATTTGATGTTTGTGAGTGTTAAAATTCCTGCGGGAGACCACACAAGGCAGTGCTGTCCCTGTACTTCTGTGCATGTAAGCAGAGCCCCTACCAGCCGTGAGTTTCTGGTACACGGCCATACCACCCTGAGTGCACCTGATCTTGTCCAACTGCAGCCTCTGGACTGCTCAGATCAGCTTTTGTTTGTCACTTTGGGTCCTTATATACCCAGTTGAGAGCAAAGCATTCGTTAACTATTAGGTGGATGATATAAATATGATTTATTTATCTGTGGGCAAAGTTGACACCATTTCTCTCTTTATTATTTCTTTTGGAAGCGTACAAAGGAATGGATTTCATTGTGATGTTTTCACAGCTATATATATATATATATATATATATATACATATATACGTATATATATAAAATCTTATTATACTGTGTTCTTTTGTAAAACTGGTTAATTTGTATCAGAGGACACACTTGTCACGCTGCACTAGTGGAGAGCAGGGAACAACGTGTGTGTGTGTGTGTGTGTGTGTGTGTGTGTGTGTGGTCAGTTCTCTCCTTCTACCATGTGGGTCCTGAGGATCAAACTCAGGGTGTCAGGCTTGGTGGCAAGCACCTTTACCCACTGAGCCAGCCCAGAACTATGTTTTTTTTTTCCTGCCCTCCCCTCTGGCCTCCCCATTTGCTGGTTCTCTTCTTCCTCCTAAATGGTCTCTCCTTCTGCTTGCATTTGATACTATTTCTGGTTTGCTGTTTATTACACTTAGAAATTCAGGCCCTGCTGAGTCCTGACAAGAAGGGCAAAGAGAAGGTAATCTACCAAGAGAACGGTGACCTTCGTTCAGGCTTTACAGCGTGGCTGCCTTCCCACCAGAGTCTCCGAACAGAGCAACCATTCTGTGGAAACCTGATGTCTGTGTGCTCTCAGTGGGGCATGGGCTTGAGGGAGTGCTGCCTGTCTAGA
>CABHPH010159262.1:0-28994 GCA_902168325.1 Peromyscus nudipes | reverse complement strand
AGTGTTAGAAAGGTTGAGGACCACTGGGAAGGTAAGGGAAGGTAAGACATTAGCACTGCTGATTGTTCCTTGGCCCCCAAATGACTTTCTCTTAGCAGTTCAACTAACTTGTTGACTTTGTTACACTTACGTGCAAAGAATAGACTTTTTAGTTTGAAAATACAGGTGAAAAAGAAGGGAGAGTGTTATAAAAAAATAGTAAGCGCAGGAGACATGAGATACAAAAGTCAAGTGGTAATGTAATTTAAGCTTGGAAAAAGTACAAAGAAGTGAATGTTTCCATGCTCTTGTGCTATTACAGCTTTAAGATCATCTATGGCCTCACTTATTTAAATGTTATAGTTAAAAGCAACATTTAAAGCAGAACTATGCATTATGATTATTTACTACTTCTACAGAAAAAATTCAAGTATGTATCTTATCTGGTCATACAAAACATTCTAAATGATTGCTATAAATAGATGATACAAGCAAAATGATACCTAAAAAAATGGCTCCTCAGGCTGGAGAGATGATTCAGTGGTTAAGAGCACTGACTGCTGTTCCAGAGGACCCTGGTTCAATTCCCAGCACCCACAGAGTAACTGAAACTATCTGAGATCTGAGGTAGCCAGCTCCGTTCGTGTTCTTTGTCCTGGTTACTTTTCCTGTTACTGTGAAAAACCCCTTGACCAAAAGCAGCCTGGGCAGGAAAGAGTTTATTTGGCTTTTAGGTTACAGTCCATTGCCAAGGAAAGCCAAGGCAGGAACATGGAGACAAACTAGAGACACTGAAGAACACCACTTACTGGCTTGCTTTCCATGCTCATCCTTCCTTCCTTCCTTCCTTCCTTCCTTCCTTCCTTCCTTCCTTCCTTCCTTCCTTCTTCCTTCCTTCCTTCCTTCCTTCCTCCTTCCTTCATTTTCTTTTCTTTTTTTCATTTGCTTGGTTTTTATTTTTTTGTTTTTTTGAGACAGGGTTTCTCTGTGTAGCACTCTTGAGCTGTCCTGGAACTCAGTCTGTAGACCAGTCTGGCCTTAAACTCAGAAACCCACCTGTCTCTGCTTCCTGAGTGCTAGGATCAAAGGTGTGCACCATCACCACCTGGCCATCATGCTTTCTTATACACTCTAGGGCCACCTGCCCAAGGATATCACAATGTAGGCTGGACATCAATCATCATTCAAGAAATACCCCCATGGAGCCAGGGGTTGTGGCACAAGCTTTTAGTTCCAGCACTCAGGGGACAGAGACTGGAAGATCCCTGAGTTCGAGGCTAGTCTGGTCTACAGAGCAAGTTCCAGGACAGCCAGGGTTACACAGAGAAACCCTGGTCCAGAGAGAGAGAGAGAGAGAGAGAGAGAGAGAGAGAGAGAGAGAACTATTCCCACAGACATGTCCACAGGTCAGTCTGGTGGAAGCAGTTCCTCAAGTGAGGTTTCCTTTTCCAGGTGACTCTAGTTTGTGTGAAATCGACATAAATAATAACAGTCTTCATCTTTCTGCCTTCTGGATTGTCTCACAGTACTAAGTTGACAATCCAGTGAGGGTAATGAACATTGTATACCTCAGCATCTGGACAAATACCAGCCACTGGCACTCTACACATCCCATTTTGGACTTAGGGACATTTGTATTTCACAGGAACAATGAACATATAAATATACGCCTGTCCATATTACTCACCAGACAGTGGTATTTTAGTCTACGGAAGATCATGTGTAATTCAGTGGTTAGTCTGTATTGCACAGCAGCGTGGTAGCATTCTTAGCCCGTGTAAGCACACTCCATGACACTCACATAAGGACAAAATCACTCAACAATGACTATCAGAATGCTGCTGTCACAGAGGGGCACATGACTGGACACCTATACTATCTAGAAGCCAAGTAGAAAGTATTCTGAGGAAATAAATGAATTACCTTTCCCCAACTCAGATTCTCCAAGATCTTGATACAGAGTTGTGCTCCCTCATAGATAACTGATGCTAAAGGAATTGGGGTACTCTACCCCCCAAATCATTTCAGTAAGTGTCCAGAGAACTCTGAGAGTCTTGGTTTTGTGGTGCTCTTAGTATTCTACAAGAGCAAGAGCATGATTGTATGTGAGCAGGAGACTAGCACAACTGTGAGGGAGACAAATGTTAGCCAAGTCTAGCTCGTCCAGTGTTCACCATCAAAGGTTAGGAAGGGAAGATGGCCTCATTGACAGTGTCCACTGGCTGCCCCTGACCTGTGGTAAACGGGGAGAGGAGCAAAGCAGCTGTGAAGGCAGTACGTCTGCTCTCCTTAACCCTGCATCCAAGTTGGAAATATTTAGCCAGCAGCTAATCATCCAAGTGCTGTGCTGTGCTCTGAATACATGTATATGTATACATATGTACATACTATATATACACTATATACATAGTGAAGTAAATATTTTTTATTTTCTTAGGGTTTTTTTTTTTTTGAAACAGGTCTTTCTACACAGCTCTCGCTGTCCTGGAACTCACTGTGTTGACAAAGACTGCCTTAAATTCACAGAGATCTGCCTGCCTCTGCCTCCTGAGTGCTGGGATTAAAGGTGTGGCATGCCACTACACTAGGCTAAGATGTATTTTCTAAAGGAAGCAAAATAGAGTTGTGAAAAAAAAAAAACCAAGCAACAGCAACAGCAAGCCCGAGCACATCTGTGAACTTTGATTCTTTTTTTTTCTTTTCTCTTTTTTCTTTCTTTTTTTTTTTTTTTTTTTTTTGTTTTTTTGTTTTTTCGAGACAGGGTTTCTCTGTGTAGCTTTGCACCTTTCCTAGAACTCACTCTGTAGCCCAGGCTGGCCTTGAACTCAGAGATCTGCCTGGCTCTGCCTCCCGAATGCTGGGATTAAAGGCGTGCGCCACCACCACCACCACCACCACCACCACCTCCACCCAGCGAACTTTGATTCTTTTGTTGTTATTTCCTATTAATTCGTTTGACTGTTTTGAGACAAGGTCTTGCCAAAACCGCCCCCAGGCTTTCTAGGTAGCCCTGGCTGGCCTTGGATTCTGCCTCAGTACTGGGACTACAGGTGTGAGCCACTCCCTGGCGCTGAGCTGTTTTTTGCAAGGAAAGGAGAGTTGAGTGGGCACTTTCCCTGACTGCTTCATTTTGCCCTTTCCAACAGGCTCTGCCAGCAAGCAGTGGAGGACTCCTGCCTGTCCATCACCACCTCACCTGCTTTCCACAAGTCTAGTCTCATCCTTTACTGTTGAAGAGTTTCAGTTTTCTCGTTTTGTTTTGTTTCATTTTGGTTTGGTTTTTGCTTTTTTTATTTTTCTTTCAAGGCAGGGTCTCACTATGTAGTTCTGGCTGTCCTGGAACTCACGCTGTAGACCAGGCTGACCTGGAACTCACATGCTTCTGCCTCCCACGTGCTGGGATTAAAGGCCTGGGCCAGCCACTATGCCTGACCAGTTTTCTGTTTTCTAACCTCTTCGAATGCAAATCTCCTTAGGAGGGGCTAGGTAGCAGCGACTGTTACTACCCTGGAGAGACCAAGAAATGCACTAAGATGTACACGTAGGAGGAGGGACTGCAAACAGCAATGGAGCAGGTACATATGGCTCAGTGACACAGGGAGGTGGCCTAAGGACAACGTGACAGCCTTACTTGGCATTCGCCCCTTACGATTGCCACACCACTCAGGCATTACGCTGTGTAGACCCTCCTGTCTCGTTTCTGGGATGTGTTCCCCCAGCACTGTCCTCATCCCTGCCTCCTGTGGAGCTCAGCAGTGCCCATGCTGCCTAGGGGGTAAGCATGGATACTAGAAAGAAAAGGAGACAAGAAGTCAAAAGACTTGAGTTCTCTGAATCTTTGAGACACTCACATCTTCAACAGACTTCATTTTCCATGTTTTTTCAAGAAGATGATGGATGACACCCTCTAAACCCTGGGCTTCTTCCTCCCCCTGCTCATTTCCTCCCCAGCCTGCTCCTTGTTCACTGTAATTAACAACTGGACACAAATTCTGTAGCCTTCAAACATGGAAATAACCCAGATGTCCATGCATGGATGAGTGGATAGATGAGATTCACTATGTCCATACAAGGAAACATTTGTCAGCTTTAGAATGAAGTGGCATTCTCATGTGCTCATAATATGGACAAACCTTGAGGAGACCAAGCTAAGTGAAATAAGCCACACTCAAAGGGTAGATTGGGGCTAGTGATATAGCTCAGTGGGAGAATATTTATATGACATACATAAGGCCATGGGTTCAGTCCTCTCTCTCTCTCTCTCTCTCTCTCTCTCTCTCACACACACACACACACACACACACACACACACACACACACACACACACACACGCATGCACCATTTTGTGTGGTTCCACATAGATAAGGTACCTGGAAAGGGAAAATTCAGAGATAGGAATGAAAATATGATGACTAGGGAGCACAAAGAGGGGGGAAATGGGAACTTTTCTTTTAGTGGATGAAGATAATGAATTTATTTCATTAGAGATAATGAAAATGTTATGGAAATGAATAGTGATGACAGTTTATACAATAATGGGTATAATTAATGCCACGGAACCCAACACTTGGCATAGCTAAAAGTGGCAAATGTATGATGTATGCTTGATTGTACTGAAAAGTATTAAACAAGTGTGGACCACACAGTAGGCCCGCATAAGGCTTTGCCCCTGCCCTTGCTGAGGAATAGTTTGACATTCATCCAAGCTTAGTCACTCCTCAGACACTGAACCCCTGCCATAGTGCTTCCCAGGAATGGTTCTCATTGGGCCTCCAGCAAATTTTGGACCTTTTCTGGTATCTGCATGGCTCCAGCATGGCCCAAGAAAAGCTCTGCCATGGTTCTCTGACCACTTGGGAGCTGTTGTTCCAACCCAGCACCCATCTCCTATGCTCACAGATGGCATCACCTGGACCTATCCCATTTCTGAAAAGCTATTATTGGTAGCTGTGACCACAGCTTCCTGTCTTCACCAAACAGCTCGGATTGCATTACTGCTGATTTGGACTTTGGAAACTATTTTCTCAGCTTCTGCAGTGGCTGCCCATCCTAATGCCTCCCCATGGTCCTCTCCCTTCTCCATCCGTTCTCTGCCTTGTAAGCTCTTGAACATTGTAGGAATGTCACAACACAGTACAATCTCACAATCGGCCACACGACGTGAGACTCCTTGGTCCTTGCCTGCACCTCCTTTGGGGACATTCTCATCTACTCATCTAAGCTTGACTCTCCTGGCTCTTCATTCCACTGCGCCTCAGGTGGGTCCCAGAGCAGTGGTTCCCAACCTTCCTAATGCTGTGACCCTTTAATACAATTCCTCGTGTTGTGGTGACCCCCATCCATAAAATTATTTTCGTTGCTACTTCATAACTGTAATTTTGCTGCTGTTATGATTCGTAAGTAAGTATCTGTGTTTTCTGATGGTCTTAGGCAGCCCCTGTGAAAGGATCGTTCAGCCCCAAAGGGTCATGACCTGCAGGTTTATGACCACTGTCCTAGAGCCACATGGAAGAAGACTATTTGTCATATTCTAGCATGGTTCTATGTGAACAAAATTGCTAAGGGTCCCTCTGTTCCAAGTTTCCGTTTTAGCAGATCCAATGTCTAGAATGCTCTCCTCTCTTCTCTCTTTCCTCCTCCCTTCCCCTCCCTCCCTCCCTCCCTCCCCCCTCCCTTCCTCCTTTTCCCTTCTGTGTTAAGGATGGAACCCAGGGCCTGTGAGTGCTAAGGGCAGATGTGACCACTGAGCATCACCACAACCTCTTCTCTTTCTGACTAACTTCCATTTGTTCTTCTAGTCTCCACGGAAACCTCAGCTCTGAGGACGTATTCCCTGGCTCTCATTCTGGCCTTGTGAGGAGATATTGCCATAGCCCTCTCTAGGTATACCCTTTGAGACTTGTGGTACCAGGGAGTGTAGCTCACATTAGTTTGTGCACCCTTAGACACAGAGCCCAACACAGCAAATATTGGTTGAATAAGAAGACATTTTTTCCAGGCATAGTAGCACATATCTTTTTTTCTAAATTGAAAATAAATTTTTTTTCAGACAATATATTCTGATGATGGTTTCCCCTCTCCCAAGTCCTCCCAGATCCCCCCAACTCCATACCTTTTCTTCTCTTTCCTTCATTAGAATACAAACAGGCATCTACAAATAATAATAATAATACAATAAGATAAAATAAAAACAAACAAACCAGAACAGAATAAAACAAAGAGAAGAAAAAGAGCCAAAGAAAAAGCACAAAAAACACAGAGACACAGCACACAGGTTTGCGCACACAGACATCCTGCAAAAACACAGCAGCAGAAACTGATGTATCTGCAAAAGACCTGTAAGGAAAGAAGAAAAAAAATTAACGCTCAGACAAAGCATTATGGGACAATGAACTTACAAAAAGGCCATCGAGTTCATTTTACGTTGGCCCTCTACTGCTGGGCATGGGATCTGTCCTTGAGAGTGGTTCGTATTCCCAGTGAGACTCCATTGTACAAGAATAATTTGTGTTTTGCAAGTGCTTATCAACGGGATCTAGCTTCCGGTTTAGGGATGGGCGGCGTGAGTGGCACTTGTCTTTAATCTCAGCGCTTGGGAAGCAGAGTTGGTGGGTCTCTGCAAATTCTAGGTGAGCCTGGCTTACATAGTGAGTTCTTGGCCAGCTAGGACTATGTGGGAAGACCCTGTATCCAAAAAAATAATTAGATATTTTTATAGGTTTGGTCTAATTGACGATAATTTAGCTAAAATGTTGGTTCTTCGAGTCTATTATGTTCTTACTAATATCGCTACCTTTTTAAGCTCCCCAATAAGTAGTTAATGTAATACTTAATATACCAATTAGAGTAAGGTTGGCTGCAATCCTGAAACAATATTAGCATAAAAATAGAACATTTTGAGGCAGGGGGTGGTGGCACACACCTTTAGTTTGAGGCCAGCTTGGTGTACAGAGTGAGTTCCAGGACAGCTAGGACAACTCAGAGAAATACTGTCTGGAAAAGAAAAAAAAAGAAAGAAAGAAAAATGTTTTTATTGCTGATTTTGTTTTATGAAATTGTTTTCACTCTGTTGCCCAGGTTAGTCTCCAATTTATGGGCTCAAGTGGTCCTCCTGCCTCAGCCTCCCAAACAGCTGGCAAATATTCTATCCTCATCCTATATAAACCCAAGGCTAGAGAGTGCCGCTCAGATGGGTCTCTATGCCATGTCTTAATTACAGCCTCACTGTCTCATGCCAACGTTGGCCGCTGTCCTTGTGGCCCAGATGAAGGCTAGACTCAAATTCTAGACAGTAGGTTAGAACAAGGTATACACTGTCTTTCCAGAAAGTCCCCCCAGAAACTCACAATCATTGTTTTTTCTTACATCAGTCCGAACTAGTTATGAGAGACTAGGGTATACGGTCCTTATGTCCCCAGCCAAGCATTCTATCCAGGGGAGGCGCATGAATATTTAGGAACAAAAGCGTAGGTAAGCCATGCTTTTGTTTTAACAGAGCTCTAAAGTTGGGCATGGTGGTGCAGATTTGTAATCTGTGCTACGTGGGGAGCTACAGCAGTAGAAATCGAAATTCAAGACCTGCCTTGGCAACTTAGTGAGATGTCGTCTCAAAATTTTAAGAAGTAAAAAGAGTTGGGGATGTAGTTTAGAGAGTTCTCTTTGCATGTATAAGGCCATTTGTTGTATTTTCAGGGGAGGGGAGGGTTTAGAGGCAGGCAGAGAGACAGAGACAGAGAGATATAGAGAATAATCTAGACAAAAGTAGATTTCAATGTATTCTTCCCAACTCTTACCCTTATCAGAAGCTGTGAAGTCTGGAGTATTTTTAACACAAAGAAGTGAATACCTTTCCAGATTGAGGTTTCCCTGCCTTAACCAGTACTTTGGCCTTAACATTAGGATGAGACTCAGACGCGGTGTGAGGCTGAATGGAAATAAAAGAGATGAGCAGAGAGAAGAGAACGGTGATTACAAAAGGGCTTCCCACTTGAACACTTCATCATGGCCTCTGCATGTCGCTGGCTGCATTTTCTTTGAACTGTGTCTCCCCTCGGCTTTGGGGGCAGGGCTCCTTCTAGCTCTGCAAATATCAGACATCTGCAGTTCCACCTCCAGCAGCTGGGGGGCTCTATTCCACCACGGCCCACAGGGAGCAGATTAATTTACACCTTTTTCCTGTCACATAAAAGGAGGTGACTTCAAAGGCCACAGAAGATTCTCCTCAGCAGGACAGAGGAGAGACTGCCACCTGCTTGCCTGTCTGACACTAGGGGACCCATCCTGTGCTCCTCAGGACCTGCTCTGTCCACCGTTGTTGGATCAGCCACAGTGTAACATCATGTCCTGTGCTCAAACACCCTTCCACCAAGTCCTCAGAAACCCAGATTCCTTCCTTAGCTTTCTCTGGGTTTTATTTGTAGAGCCTCTTCACTGTAAATCAATTTCCAGGAGTTTCGGAGCCCGCTGCAGGACCAGCTCCCCCGCTCTACCTTGGCTGAGGACAGTGTCTCCTGCCCCTCAGCTCCCATCCTGCTGCAAAAGGGCTGCCTTGTCTTGGCCGCCCAGTTCCTTTCATCACCAAATAAGGAAAGACACAGCTTCCACTGTTCCCCTTGCCACTAGTGCTTCTAGCTTAATTCGCTGTAGTCTGGTTGCATTCTGCACATCTTCATGAGTCGAACACACTGATGTCATCATGACCTCCAGATGACCTAGGCTGATGAAGGCATCAGTTTCCTCAATTCCATCATGGCACCATTACCACGTCCATCAGTTTTCTGTTGCCTTCTGTCACACTTCACACCCTAGTTCTGTTTCTTGTGACCATTCTTTTCAGAAATGAAACATCCACACTGCCATTGAACGCTTGATTTGTTTGGGGCAGAAAGTGGTGATTTTTGTGCATGGCTTCATTTAGTCATTCATGAGTTCAGTATGGGTGATGCAACGACCCTTTCTGCTTCACAGGTAAGTAAGGACACGGGGCCTTGGAGGTGTTTGGAGGTGAGAGATGAGTTCAGGGTGACAAAGCCAGTAGGCCACAGCTAGACTCAAACCCAGCACACCAATGTCTCGTCAGTAGAGCTTCCCATTCCTCTTCCAGACAACTGAGGTTCGTTTGCTCTAGACTTTAGCCGCGTTAGGAGCTTTTCTCAGGCTCCATATCTGCACTGTCTCTACACTTTACTTCTACAAGGAAGTGCTTCACTTTCAAATGGCCCCACTCATTTTTTATAATGAAACAAAACACACACAGAAGTAGAAAGGAATGTGTAATGTTGACACCCTCCCTAGGTATTATAAGCCCAAGTAACATCAATGTATGGTCTCTCTTTCATCTGGGCCCCACCATTCCCCTCCCACACCCATGCTGGGCTCTGTTAAAGCAAATCCCTGGGTCACACCAGTTCAGCTCTAAGTACAGTCATGTGTGGCATGACAACCCAGCCATCACCAAACAGCACATATGCGCATGGTCTCATGAGATCAGAACAGAGCTGAGAGAAGCCTGCTACCTACGATGTCATAGCACAATGTATTGCTCATGTGTTGTGGTGATGCTGATGCAAACGTATCTACTGTTCTGCCAGTCAAGTACAGGAAGGGGTAGGATGTAGCTCAGTGGCGGAGCACTTCCCTAGCCTGTGCAGGGTCCTGGGTTTGATCCCCAGCACTGGTAAGAAGAGGGAGGGAGGGAGGGAGAGAGGGAGGGAGGGAGGGACAGAGAGATATACTAGAAGGGAGAGCTCAAGTTCAAGGCCTATGCAGGCTTTGTAGGGGGATTATGTCCCAAAAAATAGCTTAGCATCTACAGTTATGGTCAAGACATAAACACTTGGTTATGGTAATCAGCCGTTGTTACTGATCTGTGTGTTTGCTTTCTAGTGTCGATTTAGTATATGCTTGTACTTATGGAGGAAAGCTAGTGTGAAGCAGCACATGAGGAGTCAGCAGCAGCCTCCCACTTCTCCCGATGATCACGCCTGTTAGTTGCATCAAGAGGCTGTGCTGGATGACAGACTTAGACCTTCTAGGTCACTGTGTCTACCAGCTGTGAGGTTCACCCGATGACAGATTGTGTAATGACGTTCTTCTCAGGCTATCTTTCTGGCACATAAGCAACAATGACGGTATGTCAGTACACATCTTAGAAACAGGACTCAGGGCTCCTCACTAGGAAGGCCCAGTCTCCCTTTCTCAGCAATCATTAATTGCCTGCAGTTCTTCATCTAGGGGTGGGGCCTTGTAAGATTTCCTCCATCCACCTTGGCATGGCAACTGGTGGTGTCATTGTTCAAGACTTGCTTAGGCTACCATCTTGTTGAGGGTACATGGGTACAGCTTCCCTGTCATATATAGAGAACACTATCTCGTAGCAGATGTCCTAATCCTCCGGATCTTACGATTAAAGTATATTATGTACATATATGAAACATCATAATGAAATGCATTGGCTTGTACAATTAATCAATGCTGATAAAAGTTAAAAAAGCAGCAAACCCAATGGACGGTGGTGGCCCCCGACTTTAATCCCAGCACTCAGGAAGCAGAGACAGGCGGATCTCTAAGTTCCAGGCCAGTCAGGTCTACAGAGTGAGTTCCAGGACATCCAGAGCTACACAGTGAAACCCTGTCTCAAAAAAATTAAAACCAAAACCAAAACCAAAAGCAACAACAACAAACCCACACAATAGGACTCAGTCTGGAGAGAGACTGTTAAGGTGCTTTCTCATCTCCTAACGGGTGAGTTCAGACCTTAGCACTCACATTGTCAAAAGCTGTCTCTCTAGTTTCCCTCTAAAGCTGGCCGTGGTGGTACATGCTGGTAGGATATTCAGAAGAAATGGAGGCAGGAGGATTACAAATTCAAAGCCAGCACTGTCTACATACTAAGTTCTAGGCCTATATGTGAGACCCTGTCTCAAAAAAAAAGTCAGTTAAAAACTTTAACCACAAAATCATTAATATGCTTAGGAATTAAACTAATATATTTGTTATAAAATATCCCATGAGATCAAATCTCTTCAATTGTCTCGTGAGTTAAAAATTTTTGTTATGGGGCTGGAGAGATGGCTCAGCGGTTTAGTGCACTGGCTGCTCTTCTAGAGGACTGTGGTTCAATTCCCAGCACCCACAAGGCAGCTCATAACTGTCTGTAACTCCAGTCCCAGGGGATCCAACACCCTCATACCAATGCACATAAAATAAAGTCAAATTATAATTTTTTTAAAAAAAATTGTTATAAAAAAAAAGCCAGGCCATGGTGGATCTCACCTTTAATCTCAGTATTTAAGAGGCAGACCCAGGCAGATTTCTATGAGTTTGAGGCCAGCCTGGTCTAAAAATCAAGTTTCAGGACATCCAGGACTGTTACACAGAGAAACCCTGTCTCAAACAAACAAACAAACAAAAAACAAAACAAAAAAACCCTGAAACAAAACAAACAAAATATTTGTCATCCATGTGTGTGTGTGTGTGTGTGTGTGTGTGTCTGTCTGTCTGTCTGTCTGTCTGTTGGTTGGTATATGCACATGTATGGAGGTCAGAAGACAAGGGGGCGATTTCACTCCTTCCATTGTATGGGTTCAATAGATGGAACTCAGGTCGTGAGACATCACAGCAAATCCCTTTACCCACAGAGTCATCTTGCTGGCCTCTCATAATCTTTTTCTTATCTGTCTTCTTCAGGTTTGGGCCCAAATAGAATCCATACATTTCATTAGGTTGATGTAGCTCTTTAAGTATCTATTACTCTCTATATTATTTGCACCTTGCCATCAGTCTATTAAGAATGCCAGACCCCTGTTCCTGTGAAATGGCTCACACTCTGGGTCTTATTGGCCTGTCCCCCACCTCCTGTCCCGTTCCCCCCCCCACCGCTGCCGCCATGTTATTCTGTATGTTTGTGTCCCTCCTCACCCACAAAGCCAGCAACTGAGGAGTGGAATCAAAAGTCTGGATCTGATTCATGTTTGGTTTTTGGCCAGAGAACTGCATAAATTAATAAGCCATTTCCATCACTTCCCCAGAGCTGAGATTATAGGCGTATACCCCATGCTTGAATCTTTTATTTGTGGCTAACTTCTAGACTGTTTCACTTAGATATCCAGCTATCATCTCAAAGTTAACATAAGTAAAATTAGGTCCATGATAATTTTTTTTGCCAAGTGATCCCACTGCCTCAGCCCCTTAGGTAGCTGGGACTCCAGACATGTGGGACTATGTCAGTTACCCCAACTGCAAACCTTCCAGACACTCTTCTGCAGTATTTTGCCGCCATACCCTCCTTTTGATTCTCTAATCCACTACCCCAGGACCAGCTCTAATCCCACTACCTCAGTTCCACCCCACAAACTGCTACTTGGTCAGTCACTGTGTGGTAGTTTGAATGTAATTGGCCCCCATGATCCCATAACCCCATAGTCTCATAGGGAGTGGCACTATTAGGAGGTGTGGCTTTGTTGGAGTGGGTGTGGCCTTGTTGGAGGAAGTATGTCACTGTGGGGGCGGGCTTTGAGGTCTCATATACTCAGGATACCACCCAACGTGTCAGTCGACTTCCTGCTGCCTTCTGGTCAAGATGTAGCCAGCACCATGTCTGCCTGCACACTGCCATGCTCCCCTTCACGATCACAACGACCTGAACCTCTGAAACTGTAAGCCAGCCGCCCTCAAACGTTTCCTTTACAAAAGTTGCCCTGGTCATGGTGTCTCTTCATAGCAATAGAACTAAGACACACCAATAGCGTCCTATGCATTTTTTGTCTACTCTTTACTCACAAACCTTCAGTGACTCCTTACTACCTCGGAGAACATGTGAACTAGTGAGACCAAACACCATTTAGTCCCAACCCATGTCTCCACAGGTCCTATTATTCACCATTAGATGATCTTTCCCTTAGCCATGGGAATCAACTGATATGATTGTGTTTACGCCAACATTATACCTGACCCCCTACGGTAGTATTCAACACTAGCCGTCCAATGAGCACCCAACTCGTGCTGGAATAAGACGGAAACTTCTTTTTTAAAAGATATATTTTATTTCGCGTGAGTGAGTGTTTTTCCTACATGTATTATGTACATGTCTGGTGCTCAGGGAGGTTGGAAGAGGATGCCAGATCCCCTGGAACTTGAGTTAAGGATGGTGGTGAATCACCACATGGCTACTAGGATTCAAACCTGGGTCCTCTGAAAGAGCAACAAGTATTTTGCTGTTGTTGTTTGTTTGTGGGGTTTGTTTGGTTTGGTTTGTTTTGGTTGTTGTTTTGAGACAGGTTTTCTCTGTATAGACCTGGCTGTCCAGGACTAGCTCTGTAGACCAGGCTAGCCTCAAACTCAGATCCACTTGCCTCTGCCTCCCAAGTGCTGGGGGTAAAGATGTGAGCTACCACTGCCCAGCTGCAACAGTTCTTAACTGCGGAGCCGTCTCTCCAGTCCTGGCCTAAAATTCTTGTTGAGTTAATGCTGGATTTATTTCAAGGGACACTAGGCAACAGTGAAGTTGTCACTCTGGCACAACACTGGTTGCTAGCTTTTTGACTTTCGTAATGGGTTGCTCACACATGTACCTGTTTGTCTGGTTTATACGATGTGACCTGCCTTGGATCAGAAACACGCAATGCTGGCAGCCAGCTCTGTTCTCATAACACCTGCTCTCAACCTCTCATTATAAACCACACATGCAGACACCCAACAACATGAAGAACTGCCAGCTAGACAGCAAGCTGGGGGAACTGCTCCCAGAGATGGGATGCTTTCTTGATTTACTCTTCTGAGGGACTTTGCTAGAGCAGTGGATACTGCATCCTAGAAGAGCTTCAAGCACCAGAGATAGAGGGCCCCTGGGCCAAGCTGGGTTCCTGGTAGGTCACCCCACCCATCTATCTTTTTATGTGGATGTTGGAGGTCAGAAGTACTTACAAGGCTAGTGCTTTATCCACTTAGCGGCCTCTCACTCCCCACCCCACCCACGCCCTTCTGTTTCTCCTGTTACAACTTAGTATTGCTATAACCCTTACAAACTCTTTAGATTCATTTAGGGATGAGCTGGTATGCACAGTGAGTGTAATCCCCCACAGTCCCTCGATTACCTCAATTTGCATACTGCCTGGCCTCCCCGTTAGACTGGTGGCCTTCCCTCCTCTTTGACCATTTTTCTTGGTCCTCAAATCCTGTCCACTATGTACAGCTCATTTGAAGAATCCCCTTTGTCCTCTACGACCCATCAAGCTACAGTCGTGAGGTTTGGTTAGAAATTTTATATTTTTCTTTAGGTCATGATTCAGCAGCCCCACCCCCACCCCCCACCCCCACTTCTTCCTTGAATGTGGCTTTATAGAAAAGGCTGATCTTCAATGTTGGCCTCCACATCCTGAGTGTTGGGATTACATGCATGTGCCACCATGTCTATTTTATGCAGTGCTGGGGATCAAACCCAGGGCTTGGGTGTGCTAGGCAAGCACTCTGCCAGCTAAGATACAGAACCATCTCATATATATATATATATATATATATATATATATATATAAATTCGAAAGTAGTATGGGGACACAGAAAAATTTTTAAATGAATTTAGGGTTTAATTTTGCTTTTTATTGTTTTAGAAGTTCATACGTGCTTGTAATGTGTTCTGATCAAATTCACCTCCCACTCTCTCCCCTCAAACACTCCCTATATTCCCAGACAAAGAAAATTTAAGCTGTGCAAAAGGGATGTTCTGGAAAACGTGTCTCATCTACAATCCTTCACCCTACAGGCAACCAATACTGTGAACATAAAATTCCACACATAATCTATGTACTCATAGATTTGCACATATAAAGACATGTATATACATAAAGCATACAGATACGAGTAAGTGTGAGTGTGAATCTTTCCTTTCTTCCACTATCAAGAACATACTATGTAAACTGAGCATGGTGGCACATGCCTTTAGTTCTAGACCTTGGGAGGCAGAGACAGGCAGGTCTCTGAGTTCAAGGCCAGCATGCTCTACAAAGCAAGATCTAGGACAGCCAGGGCTACAGAGAAACCCTGTTTCAAAAAACAAACAAAAGAGAACATACCATGTACATCCCTGTGAATCCAGATTTTTTTCCCATATAGTCTAGTTTGAAGATCAGCTTGTAAGCCTGTCTTTTTTCCATACTTACTTCCTCCTTCTCTTCCCACCCTCCCCCTCCTTTCTCCTGCTCCCTGCATGTCTGAGACAGGGTCTGTCTACAAAGTCCTGGCTGTCCTGGAACTCACTTATGTAGACTAGGCTGGCCTTGAACTCACCAAAATCCTCTGCCTCTGCCTCCTTGAGTGCTGAGATTAAAGTCATGCACCACCACACTTGGCTTATTTCTCTTTAAAACACACACACACACACACACACACACACACTCTCTCTCTCTCTCTCGCACACACACACTCTCTCTCTCTCTCTCTCTCAATGTGTGAGGGTGTGCACATGGCACAGCATGTATGTCGAGGTCACACACACACACACACACACACACACACTCTCTCAGTGTGTGAGGGTGTGCACATGGCACAGCATGTATGTCGAGGTAAGAAGACAGCTTGTGAGACTCAGCCCTTTCCTTCCACTATGTGGATTCTGGGAATTAAACTGAAGTTGTGCTTCTGAGCCCTCTCTCCAGCCTTTCTTCTTCCTTCCTTCCTTTTCTGTACTCAGGGTTGAACCCAGGGCACCACTCACATCAGGCAAGCTGTCCACTATTGAGCCACATCCTCAGTTTCTTTTTATTTCGCTCCGAGATAAGGTCTCAATCTTGTGAGCCCCTTTCTCGGCTTCCCATGTGGCCAGTGTTACGGGCCTAGGTCACCATGTCTGATTCTCGTTCTTCCTAATGCCTGTGTGATTTCTGTTATAAATATAAGCCATGATTTATTTGGTTAGTTATGCCATAGTGATCTTTGTCTTTCTGGTTAAATACAGTCTTTCCAAGGGAAATGGAAGGAATATGCTAGTGCACTGGCCATGAATTTAGTTTAGTGTCTTCCACACAGTAAAATCTCAATAAATAACATATTATATGGTTTTATCAGCAAATAGCACAGCAGTAAGTGAGTCTATTTAATAGTATTTAGGAATAATTTGAGGAAGTCTTACAGCATTATTCAGTCAACCATTAGTATCTTTCATCAAAATATAACCCATATTATAATATACCATTGTTACTATCTATACCATCTAGGGAATATTCTGGAAGCTTCATCCTGAAGTGTTCAAAGGTTTTTTTTTTGGTTTTTCAAGACAGGGTTTCTCGGTGTAGCTTTGGAGCCTGTCCTGGAACTCACTCTGTAGCCCAGGCTGGCCTCGAACTCATAGAGATCCACCTGCCTCTGCCTCCGAGTGCTGGGATTAAAGGTGTGCGCCACCACCGCCCGGCAGGTTTTTTTTGTTGTTGTTGTTGTTTGTTTTTTGTTTGTTTGTTTGTTTTTGAGAGAGGGTTTCTCTGTGTAGCCCTGGGTATCCTTCAGCTCACTCTGTAAACCAGGCTGGCCTCAAACTCACAGAGATCTGCCCACCTTTGCCTCCAGAGTGCTGGGATTAAAGATCTGTGCTACCACCACCACCCAGCTTGAAGTGTTCCAAGTTTTAACACCTCAGATAGTAAACACCAAGCACCTGGATGAGGGACCTGGTGTATAACAGTGGCTCTCAGAGGAGGCATATAGTCCAGCCTCAGTGCCAGGCTCAATCCCAAAGAGGCACAAGGCTACATCTTTGTCTAGAGCATCTTAAAAGCAGTAGTTAAAAGGTGGTAATACCACATGTGTCATTCAACAGATGAATGGATACTAGAACGTGCTATACCTACCCATTGGGGTGCTATTCGGCCTCGAACAGGAAGGAAATCCTAGCACACTCAACAGCATTGACGTGATCAGAGCAAAATTTGAACTGAAATAAACCAACCACTGTGAAGGTCACATACTAGGTGATTCCATTTCTATTAGGTCTCTAAAAAAGTCAAATTCGCCGGGTGGTGGTGGCGCACGCCTTTAATCCCAGCACTCGGGAGGCAGAAGCAGGCGGATCTTTGTGAGTTCGAGGCCAGCCTGGTCTACAGAGTGAGATCCAGGAGAGGCGTAAAGCTACACAGAGAAACCCTGTCTCGAAAAACCAAAAAGAAAAAAAAAAGAAAAAGAAAAAAAGAAAAGTCAAATTCATAGAGACACGGAAGCTGCCAGGGCTGGGAAGGAAGGAAATGGAGAACTGTTTTCAAGGAGTGCAGAATTTCTTCCTAGGGTGATGGAAGTTTCTGGAGATGGATAATGGTGACATTGCATTCAATATTGATGAATGTAATTCATACCGCTGACTTGGACAGTTAAAACATCATTGGCATGGTATATGTGTAATGTATATGTGCGCACATATTACAACAACAACAAAGGCTTGATTAAGCTGGGCATTGTGGCAAACAACTATAATTCCAGCACCCAGGAGATGAAGGAAAGAGGTTTAATAGTTCAAGACCAGCTTGGACTACATAGCGAGGCTTTTTTCAAACAAATGGGAAGAAAGGGGCAGTAAAGAACACTTATTTTTTAGCAGAGGACCTGGGTTTTGTTCCTAGCACCCACATACATGAAAAAAAAAAGGGAAGAAAAAATAGAGAAAAATAGAGAGATTAAAAAAAAAAAGTAGCCACGAGTGAAGAAGTCAGCACCGTCGGCCTCTGGCCTCCCAGCTCCACTGCCTTGACGGCTGCGACGTCTCCATACACTAGTCTGCCTCTGTGACTCATGCCCGGCAATATTACATTTACCTTTCCAGAGAGGCAATAAACGAATAGGCTGTCCGTGAAACACTTGAAATGATACTTCATCTACTTCAGACTCAGGTGACATAAGAACAGGTTCCCAAATCGGAGGCTGTGGAGATGGGTGAGGACAGTGGCTTGGGAGGGTCCCAAGTCAGAGGCTGTGGAGATGGGTAATGGCTGGAAGGAAGGTGGGTCCCAGCTTCACTTCAGGTCAGTGTTTACCTTTTTGACCCTGTGAAGCTAATCCAGTGAGCTGGGTTTCGAAGCAGCACTGAACACCCAGAGAATCTCCACAGAGGCACTGAGAAAATGGCCTATTGCGATGTCTTGCTAGCTTTCTAAATGAAACACCCCAGTCTAGCAGCTCAATCATATTATAAACACATTATAAACATATTAAAAAGTAATTACTTTGGAGGAAGTTAACTGTGTCAAAATACAAATTAAGATAAAATTAGGAATGTTTCCACTTCCAGACTTCAGTTTGTGGAATATTTTTTGAATGTGGCTGTCACCTTTATGTTTCCAGTCATCCTGGAACTTTGGGTGCCACATGCGCTCTGTGAGCATGAGTGCCTCCTGTATGCCAGGTGCTGGCACTGGCCAACCTCTGGCAAATCTGTGTGGGTGTGCGTGACTGCCATATTTCAACATGGATGAGGGAGGTTTCTACCAAGACAGGGCTTATTCATGATTGCATAATCCTCCAGTCAGGCTTATCCAGAGTTGCAGCCTACGGCAGACTCTTGTGGGAATTACTGTGTAGTTTACCACATGAGACTTTTCCCCTTAATGCAGAGGGCAAGTTTGGCATGGTGGTGTGCCCCCCTGTAATCTCAGCACTCAGGATATGGAGACAGGAGGGTCAGTGCTTCTAGCTGGAGGTGAGCCTGGGCTACATAGTGAAATACTGTCTCCAAAAAAAAACAACACACAAACAAAAGACACCCTAAGGCCTGAGAATGTGGCTTGGTGAACGAACAGTGGCCTACCATGAAGGAAGTCTTTGATCCTTAGCACTAGAAAAAGTGCAGAGGAAACATGAACAGATGCAAAGCAGCTCACGTTGACAATGGATTATGAGAAAGGCAAGCAGCCTTCTGGCAGTGGTCGGTCGGATTTCAGCACTAGCCAGGTGGTTAGAACACATGGGTCTGAGATGGACATTGGTGGTTTGAGCCTGTAACCCCAGCACTTGGGAGTCTGAGACAGTAGGATTGTCACAAGTTCAAGGCAAACCTGAGCTATGTAATGAGACCCTGTCTCAAGTAAACAAACAAACAAACCGGGGAGATGGCTCAGTGGTAAAATGTTTGCCACACAAGCATGAGGCTTGACTTCAGATTCCCAGCGTCCGTATAAAAAGCCAGGCTCAGTGGCACATACCTGTAGTCCCAGCACTAGGGAAGCCAAGCAGGGAGATCCCAGAATTTACTGGCTGGACAGTTTTGCCAATTGGTGAGCTCCATGGTCAGTAAGAGAACCTGTCTCAAAAAATAAGATGGAGAGCAGCTGAGGATGACAAGGGTGTAGGGGGTTGGGGTCCCTCGAGTTGGTCCAGGACACACGTGGACACCAAGTTCTCAGCATAGAGGAGATTTAATACCCAGGAGGGGCAAGCGGGGGTGGGGGTGGGGGGTGGGGGATTGCCTCTAGATCGGACAAAGACGGACAGCAGGCAGCACATGTTTTTTGCAGAAGTAGGTTTTTAAGGAGAAAATGGGGAGCCTGTGCTAAGGTGAGTTGGTAAATGCTGATCAGACAGGTTAGCCAGTGTAGCCAAATAATGAATTTTGATTGTTGGAGTTTGATATTTTGATAGTTAAACCTTGGTGCTCAGTCTCAGGAATGAGACAGTGGCCAGATAAGGGAATGGACTTTGGGGGCTAGATTTAGGAATGTAATCTAACCGTTTAGCAAAGGAGAAGGAAGGGGAAAAGGCAAAACCTGTCGGCGCCATGTTTGCTGTGCTCAGGCCTGTGTTTGCCATGCTCGGGCCCGCTAGAGCCCTTCAAATAGACATCGACTTCTCCCGTCCACATACAACCCATAC
Organism: Peromyscus nudipes; assembly: GCA_902168325.1. Taxonomy (NCBI): domain Eukaryota; kingdom Metazoa; phylum Chordata; class Mammalia; order Rodentia; family Cricetidae; genus Peromyscus; species Peromyscus nudipes. Next base: position 9,175 of record CABHPH010159262.1, on the reverse strand, counting down.
ACATGCACACACACGCACGTGCGTGTATGAAGACTATGATTTGGATTGCAACTTTGTCATACACAGCAGGATGACCTTGGCTATCCCTTTGAACCTCATTCTTCTCCCTGTTAAATGTAGGTTGTATGTACACAGTCAATATCCTGGCTCCAAGGGGCACTGATGAGGAAGAAGAAGGCTCCAGTATCTTAAGTCTGCAGAAGTTACTGGCAAGTACCTAAACGTTGGGAGATCTTGAAGTCTGATAACTGACATGAAGCAACTTTAAATTATGACCCATTCTCATTTTACAGATCAAAGGCCAGCATAGTTTGTCCTAGCATTATCCAAGCACTTGAAGTAATAACATGCTGTCCCCATCCTATGATATTGGACGCTGCTGACATTATCAGAGCAAAAAAGCACAGAGTTCTTGGCTTTGTGAACACAGAGCATCGTCTAACTAAATAAGCCAACCAGACATTTGGGGACTTGATGGAATAGAAGGAAGACAGTTCAGTTACTTATTCTTTGTGGTTACCACATCTACTTCAAAATAAAAAGGAGTTGATATGACCAGTCTATAATAGGTATATTCACATACAACTTATACTATATATATGTATATATATACATACACACACACACACACACACACACACACAGAGAGAGAGAGAGAGAGAGAGAGAGAGAGAGAGAGAGAGAGAGAGAGAGAGAGAGAGAGAAAAGACCCATGACTATGGCTGCTTCCTGAATCCCAGACTGGACTTTGGTTCTGAGTATATAGCCAATAATGTCACCAGGTTTCAGAAGACAGGAGTGGCTCTCTTGAGTGAATCTGGCAGCTCACTGTATTTGCACTTCTCCTCAGGGGTGAACCTCTCCTAAGAAAGCTACATAGAGTACCACTATGCTCTACCTCAGAACTTCCTTTCATACCTTCCTGCCCCCAAACTTGAGCACGGTCCTCCCATGTCTTGACTATTCACGAACATTTCAGTTGCAGCAGCTGATCAGCCATTGAGTGACTTAGGAACATATGAGCATCCTGGATGCCTTTGCTTAATGCTCCGCCATCTTCCTTGAAGAATGTATTGCTTTTCTACCAGTCTTCCTTTGGTTTCAGAAAAACTAGTGTTAGCACTCAAGCCTCCCTGAGCTTGATCCCCCAAGCCTTGACTCTTGTGTGCAGTCGCCGGTCCACTCCCAGTTCCCCTCTTTCTTGAAAACAAGGCTTACCACAGTAGCACTAAAGTGAGAAAACAAGCTGTTCAATCTTGTTTCTAAACTCCTTTTGAAAATGTATTTACTTTATTTTAAGTGTATGAGTGTTTGGCCCACACATATGTATGTGCACCACATGTGTGCCTGGTGCCCACAGAGGTCGGAAGAGAGCACTGGATCCTATGGAACTGGAGTTACAGGCTGCTGTGAGCCTGTAACTGGGCACTGGGAGTGGAGCTCAGGTCTTCTGCAAGAACAATTGCTCTTAACCACAGAGACGTTTCTCCATCCCTAAATTATTTTTTAAAGTTTAGGTTTGTTTATTTATTTTCATTCATTCATTCATTCATTCATTCATTCATTCATTCATTCTTTCTTTCTTTCTTTCTTTTTTTTTTTTTTTTTTTGGTTTTTTCGAGACAAGGTTTCTCTGTATTGTTTTGGTGCCTTTCCTGGATCTTACTCTGTAGACCAGGCTGGCCTTGAACTCACAGAGATCTGCCTGGCTCTGCCTCTCTAGTGCTGGGATTAAAGGCGTGTGCCACCACCGCCTGGCTTATTTTTATTCTTTTACTTAGAGCCTTATGTAACCCAGGCTGGCCTCGAACTCCTTGTATAGTCAAAGATGACCTTGAACTTTGAATCCTCCTGCCTCCACCTTCCAAGTACCAGGATGACAGGCCTGTGCTACCACTCCTGGCTTTGAGTTCTCACTTGGCTTGTGATTTCTGTTTTGTAACTGCCTTTGCACCCTCTGTTCCCTAAGCAATCTTTTTGTAAGACTTTGGAGTCTGGACTGGTTGCCTCTTCCTCAGCTCCCATTGATTTCGCGCCGCCTGCAATCTACCCTCGACTCTAGTGAGCAAACCCAGCACAGACTTTCAACCTTCTCCACTTGGTCTGTGACTCTGCCTGCTGTTGCCCCTTCCCTCCTGCAGACTCCTCTCCCTTAACTGATGGGTGATCTTCGTGACTTTTCTTCAGCCACTTTCAGTGTGTCTCTCTTTGTTATTTGTGTGTGCGTGTCCTCACGTTGTCTTTCTCCTGCACACGCCTTTGCAGGGGTAGCGTTTCTCAATGACTCGTACCTCTCTTTGTATGTTATTTCCTGCCACACTGACTATAAGCTTGACCATGCACGGGACTCCATCTGGCCATGGATCATCAGCTCACCTGAAGCAAGCAGAAGCCTGACATGGACTTCTGCATTGGGATTTGCCTTCTTAGAAACTCCTCAGAGGCAGACAAGTCACAGAGGTCATGAAGATGTAGATTCCCCACCTTTTCCAGGTAAGCCCAACCCCCACACAGCCAAGCAGATGAATTATAGTTTCTAAGACACTAAGTTCATAGCAATTTGATTTGCAGTAGATAACTGGGTAAAGTCCTTCTCATCTGACAGTGTCACTCATACTGACTTCAGTTCCCGACTCCTACTTAACGGCATCCCCACTTGAGAATCCCACAAGGGACCTTGAACTCACACAAAGCCTTGCATGCCTTTGCAAACTATTCGCAATTGCTGCTCTTTATCTTGGTTCATGATGTAAGTAGATACCCATTCACTCAAGGTATCCTCTTTACCAGTTTTTGTTTGTTTGAGACAGGGTCTAGAGTAGCCCAGGCTGGCCTTAAACTCATTATGTAGTTAACAATGGCATTGAGCTCCTGAGTGCTAGGATTACAGGCATGAGCCACTGCACAGAGTTTATGCAGTGCTGAGGGTAGAACCCAGGCTTCCTGCATGCTAGGAAAACATACTGCCAAACATGCTACATCCCAGCCCCATATTTTTTTTCAGCATTGAAAACTGAACTGTGTGGTCTTCTGCATGCCAGGCAAACATTCAACTGCTGAATTATACTCAGAGCCTTTTGTTTTTTGAAACAGGGTCTTGTTATATAGCCAGGTTGGCTTTGAACTTACAATGCTCTTGCTTCCACTTCCTACAGGGTTGTGCCACTACACTCAGCTCAAAAAAAAAAAAATTCTCAGTGTGCTATAAACCCTTTCTGATCTGTCCTACATTTATTTCCAGCTCCACTTCCTTCCCTGTGTGTGCTATGCTCTAACTGAGCCAAATTACTTGCGGTCCTGACACAGGCCATCTGCCTCAGGCATTATCAGCCAGTTTTTTCTGCCTGGTGGGTTCTCCATCCCCTGCCATCTGCAGCGTCCGGCAAGTCTTGGTTTAAATGTCACATCTCCTGTGCTGCCTCGTCTGCCTATCTGGGCAGACGCAAAAGGAGTCTCTTCGGAGTCATCACCAGTCCAGATTATACCCCCATTGCACACTTTTTGATTACAGCAATATGCTTAAATGTCCTTCCCACCACTCCAAAGTGTTCGGGAACCCCCTCAGAATAGGGGTTTACTTATTTTTGTGTTTGCAGTGCCCAACACAGTGTGTGGTACTCCGCAAGTGCCTAGTAACTGTTTGGAAATAATATGGAGTATTCTTCCCATTTAGAACATTTTTGTAAAAGTTCCTTATCACTAAGTTCGTACTAGGAACTTCCATATATTAGGCTAGAAGTGAAAACAATGATATGCTTTAGGGGGGTGTTCACTCTTGGTCAGTATTAGTACACTGGATTAGTGGAGCTGGTAACTGGGAGGAGACGCGGTAGCGGTGTGACAGAGTGCAAGCCGGTGAAGCTGCACTGTGGACCACTGCACTCTACAGTCCTCGTGGCTTCTGCCAGACAACCTATCGCCTCCCTCTAGCATAGGGTGAAACGGCTCTTCACTCCCACCTCTCTTCCTCATCCGTTTACTGTCCGCATTACCAACATTAGTGTCAGCTGGATGGAGGCAGTGTGACAGCGTTGGCAGTTGCTTTACACTGTCCCTGTTCCTGTCCTAAGCATCCCTCCATAGCTTTCTCCTTCTTTGCTCTAGTTTTGCACATTCCTCTTCTTCATACTCATTCTCTCTGTTTAAATTTCATTGTGTGTGTGTGTGTGTGTGTGTGTGTGTGTGTGTGTATACATGTGCAAGTCGGATTATAACGTTGTGAAGTCCAATCTCTCCTTTCCTTTCCCCTTTATATGGGCTCCAGGAATTGAACTCAGGCTATTAGGCTTGCAATGCAAGTGCCTTTATCTGATCAGTCATCTTCCTGGGCACTAGACCGATCTTTCTAAGTGAAGGTCTGGCTTGGTCCCTTTGCTGAAAACTCTTCAGAGACAGACTATAACTTTAAGATGGAGACTAGAGGGCGGCGGCGGTGGCGCACGCCTTTAATCCCAGCACTCGGGAGGCAGAGCCAGGCGGATCTCTGTGAGTTCGAGGCCATCCTGGTCTACAAAGCAAGTTCCAGGAAAGGCACCAAAACTACACAGAGAAACCCTGTCTCAAAAAAAAAAGTTATTTGCCGGGCGGTGGTGGCTCACGCCTTTAATCCCAGCACTTGGGAGGCAGAGGCAGGTGGATCTTTGTGAGTTCGAGGCCAGTTTGGTCTACAGAGCAAGATCCAGGAAAGGCGCAAAGCTACAAAAAAAGATGGAGACTAGAGATGTCCACAGCCTTTTCTACTTCTTTTCTTAAAATTTATTTATTGCTAGGCGTTGGTGGCGCACGCCTTTAATCCCAGCACTCGGAAGGCAGAGGCAGGTGGATCTCTGTGAGTTCGAGGCCAGCCTGGGCTACCAAGTGAGCTCCAGGAAAGGCACAAAGCTACACAGAGAAACCCTGTCTCGAAAAAACCAAAAAAAAAATATTTATTTATTTATTTATTTTTTTAATGTGCATTGAAGTTTTGCCACAGAACTGAAGTTACAGGCAGTTGTGAGCTGCCATGTGGGTGCTGGGAATTGAACCCGGGTCCTCTGGGAGAGCATTGGGTCCTCTGGAAGAGCATTCGGTGCTCTTAACCTCTGAGTCATCTCTTCAGCCCTTCTTTCTACTTCTTTTGTCCAGTTTCCTCCCTCTATATTCCCACCCCCGGGGAAAGTCTGTCATAACTGGGGTGCCAATAGAAAGACACAGCCATTGCTCACCCAATGAGGAGATGGAGAAAGAACGAGTTATAATTTAACACATATATGCATTGGTGAAGATGGGATCTTTCAGAGGTCAAAGGAAGGACAGACAGTGTATTAGGAGTTGGGGGTGGAATTTCAGAGAACACCAAAGGAAAGTGGCTCCAGGCTCACTGGCAGAAGCCTGGACTCAGGGGGCTTGGAGGTCATGGGCACTCCTAGTTCGGGGCAGTGCCTTTTATGACCTTGGTCTGAAGACCCTTCCTGTCCTGATGAGTTCCTGGGTCTATTGAACATATAGTTGAAGGCCTCATATCCTAGAAAACATATTGTCCTGTCCCAGGCAGCAAGAACCACACCTTTATTTTATTTCATTTCTTTCTCCTCAGTGGTGCTGAGGATCCAACCTAGGTTTTCAATCCGCGGGCTGATGCTCTACCTCTAGCAACAGCCCTGCCCCGAGGAAGCTCTGTTCTTAAGCTGCCAACATCAGGGACTCCTTGCAAAAAAGGGACCATGTCCTGAAGACTAAGAGAGGGTATGGTGTACTGTAAACATTCAACAAAAGTTTTCTGAAAGTATGGCTCAAATGTCACTTAACTGACTATCTGTGAGAGACTCTCATCCTCGCGCTTACCCCTTCCCCCCACTGAGAGCTCAGTCTTATCACTTCTGACAGTTGCCAGCGGGGGCTCCTACAGTATTCTGGGTTAATGGAGATGGGACGGGAATTTTATCTAATGATTTTAAAACCAACATCCTATCTGCTTACTTAAAGGATACTGTGGACTTAGTGCTAAACATTTCACACCACATGTCCTTAAAAATTAAAAAGCACTGGGAGAGTACCACAAAAATAACTTAAAAAATCATTTGCTGAAACATAATTGGACCAATTCATATTTCTGTATGAGCTATGTTAAAAATCCAGGAGAACTCACTTAACAAAGAAGTTAGTTTTTAGGCAGAGGAACCAAAGCCAAGTTCACTTTAATTGGCATAATGCAGGCTAGCAGTAACTGTAAAGCTGATACCTAAGGAAGAAAAGGTCAATGTCGCCAGTGGGAACCCGCAGTTTTGGACTGCATACGATGGTCATTTTTACTGTAAAAGGGTGGACTGAGTGCTAGACCACTCCATCATCACTTATATTTCCAGTTGAGTTCTTCTACTGAAAAAAATTACAGGAAAAAATTATGCCATTACTACACAAGGCAGAAAAAGTATTTTTGATTTGTTTTTGGTGTTTCAGTATTTATAACCCTATGTATGCCTTTATTTGTCTACACACTTTCAATGGTTGTACTGAATCATAATTTAACACAAATGACTTGATTAGAGAAAGGAATGTAAATGTTTGTTGTTGTTGTTTTTCAAGACAGGGTTTCTCTGTGTAGCTCTTGCTGTCCTGGAAATCACTCTTGTAGACTAGGTTGGCCTCGACCTAACAGAGATTCTCCTGCCTCTGCCTCCTGAGTGCTGGGATTAAAGGTGTGCACCACCACTGCCTGAGGAATGTAAATTTTGTAAACGAAGACACAGAGCAATACTTTCTTCTTCCTAGGGCTTGCAAATTGATTCTGAAAAAAGTTTAAAAAATTCAGAGCATTTCCTCTCTACTGGAATTAGTGTACTTCATATTATACTTTAGAGTTGAAAGTATTTGAGAGACTGATAGAGCTAAAGTTTCAGTTGATGTTCTAGAAGTTTGGGTGCTTTTCAGTCATTTTGTATATGCAAATGACCCTCTGCTCCCAAGTACTGTAGTCTGGCCCATTATGGGTTATTTCCCCCAATACAGAAAAATTTATGTCTAAGCAGTAAGTAGTTCAGCCTTACTACAGGTGAGTTCCACCCCTCTGAGTTATTGGAAGTGGGTTTCCTGTTTCCTTCAAGTGCCTGGAAACTCCTTTCACCACAGGTACTTGTGTTTGTGTTTTCCTGGGTGCTATCTACAGGCTCCCACTCCATCTGTTAGTGCCCCACCTCCCGGGTCTCTAGCACCTTCTCACCGCCCTCAGGATATGAGCAATTTGGGCAAGCTAGCCCTAATTCCTCAAGGGTGCAGACTCCCGAATTGTTCTTTCTGCTCACTGAATCTTAACAAGACTCAAGGAAGGGAGGGACCTTGTTAGTTTTTCTCCACACACCTAGAACCAAGCCTGGAACCTCTTAGGCACTGAATATAAAAAGAATGTAAAAATCTCCTGATGGGTTAGTTTCAGCTGGGTGTTGGAGAAAAAAGCAACCCACTGCAGGAGTTTACATTTGTCTGTGAATGACCCTTATGTGGCCCTAAGGTATTTGCATACTTAAAGCTAAAGCTTGTGAATGCAAATGATTCTCTTTGGGAAAACTTCAACTGGAGCAAATGGAGAGAAGAACGTTCCAGGCTTAGGGTAGTGGGGCGGGTGGGCCCTAACTTTTGGGCTTAGGAAAGACAAAGTTGCCTGGATCTGTGCCTGAGGGTTTTTGTTTTTTTAAGACCCTCCAGTTCTGCATCAGCAGAACTCCTGAAAGCCTGGACTTCTCACCCCACTCTCAGGACGGGATAAGGAGGAGATTAAGTCGGAGAGGGGATATATGGCTGATGTTTTGTTCCACAATGGCTGTGTTTATCTTTGGCATATTACAAAAGAAAGTGTCCCAACTTTATGGTGAAATATACAAGGACACAATAGGGAACCTCCTCATAGTCACTCGGAGCTATTTGTTGATCACCCAGCTGAAACATCATACTTTCATTAAATGTAGAGGTCATATTTTTTTAGCTTGTAAATTACCTTGAAATAGATGCATATCTGACTAGTGAGTTTCCCCTAAAATATCTATTACAGTCTTACTTTGAGGGATATAAATGCAAATAAAAAGTTAATGTCAGAATTGTGATTTTTTTTTTAGTTTATGATACTGGGGCTATAAAAAAGTAGATTTTTATAATTTTTAGTCTTCAATGTCAGATTTTTCTGTGGTATTAATATATTTTTGGCTGATTACCTGTAAACTATTTGATGAACATGTTTCTTTTAAAATTCAACTTATAGTAAAAGAAAGCCAGAAGCAATGCACTTTAAAAAGCAACAGATTGTAAAATATTAAAAAAGAATAAAATATTTATAAAATTATTACTATTAGAGAATAAATGTTTAACAGATTAAGTTACAGTATAAATGAAAGAGTTTGGGCAAATCATGCATGCTTCGCACTTTCTCTATGATTTTTGAGTTCAACAGCACCAAATCTGTCATAGCTGGCTGTAGAACCTCCTTTATTTAAAAGTAAGTGCAATCCTTAACCTAATGGAACCATCTTAGAGTTTACAATTGTTGAGTGTTTTGGAAACAAAAGGTGTTTAGTAAATGTGTAAATATCTATTACACAAGAGGGAAATTAATTAAAAAATTTCTTCAAGGTTAATATTCATCTTATATCGGAAAGATAAATGGGCAAGAAGGTCGGATAGTTAAAGCTAGGAGATCATATTCAGTGCCACCTTGGCCAAGGAATGATAAAAACACTCCAGTTCTGACACGTTTAAAAATGGGCACACATCCTATTTCTTTGTTTCATAACCACTGCGCTATCCCTTCTTTTTTTGGCATGCTAACAAATTCAGCCCAAATCAATGTCATGTAGTTCAACTTTTTGATTTAGTGTCGGATCCGGCTGTCCTATCACCGAGTACGTCGGCAAAAGCAAATTGGTGAAGCAAGGATGGATCTATTTGAAAGGAAAGGCGTCCATCCTAGGTATTTCGTGTGGGAAAACCATCTCAAGTTGAAGGATAATTACTGAAGAGACACCCAAACACCTCCAGCCTCCTCCGTCCGCACGGCGCTGGACACCCCTCGCGGTGGCCGGGGCTCAATACGGGCTACCAGCCTCGGCTTCCTGCCCCAGGGCGGCGGAGCGCGGCTCCGGGAAGGTGCTGCGCGGAAACGTGGCACCGTCTGCACCCGCGCCCGAGCGCTTGCGGCAGCCGGTCGGAG